>OMPJ01009919.1:0-13891 GCA_900312935.1 Carapus acus
ACACTGCCCTCCATTTCCCAGCTCCTCCCAAACTTTCACTGGAGAATGCTCATTATCAACATTAAATCGACATTGTAACACCTTTCTACTTTGTCTTATCGGGCGGACACACACACACACACGCACACACATACACACACAAGCAGACCTCTTTGCTGCTTGGAGGACCACACAGTCACAATCCAAGTTTGATGCAGAATGTAAAAAGGCTGATGAACACAAAAGACGATAACATGTATTTAAATGTATTTTAATCAAAACCTTTACAAACAAACTGTGTCACCACAGCACCATCGACTTATCGTGTGATAGCAGGTTATGACATGGGAAACCTGCCACTTACCTGAGATACAATACAAACACGTCAGAAATGAAATGCCACCATTTACATCATGTCACCATGAAATTGTGCAAGAGGATCTTTTTTAGGCGGATAGAAATATGCAGCGTTTTTCTGCGACCAGCACACCTCATATTGTTACAGGATTAATTCCTGATCATGCAAAAAATCCTTTTGAGCAATTATCTAGAAATAAGTTATGGACACCAGACATCTTTCACTTTTTTTTCATAAAGTAACTATTGTTTTGTTTTGGGAGCATCCCACAGCCAGCTCACAAAAGCTGTGTTTCATCAGCTGCAGCTCGGCCCTCTGGGATGATCCTTGTGGTGCTGTTGTGGGACACCGCACACAGATTTAAAACCAAAAGAGGGTAAAACATGTCCCAGTCAATAACTTCCAATTTTGTCAAAACGATGCGAGCAATGGCAAAACCACACACACACACGCACACAAGCACGCACGCACGCACACAAGCACGCACGCGCGCACACACACACACCGAAATAAATCTTTAAGTGACCAAATTCCCGCTGTGGGCATATGAGACTTTTGATCCGACAGTATTCTGACAATCATGTAAAATCCTCATTGCACCCTTATTTATCTGTGAATGTGTGTGTGTGTGTGCGTATGCGTGCAAGTGTGTGTGTGTGCGTGCGTGTGTGTGTGTGTGTATGTGTGTGTGTGGTTGTTTTCCCTCATGATCTTTCCTTAAATGTAAATAGCCTCTGCTGTGTTATGCAATATGATGTGTTGTGCTTTGCTCTGCATGTTTGTAATGTCTTTATTCTAGAAAAAGAAATGTTTGATGTGCAATTTCACCTGGAATATTTCATATACACACACACAGTCCTACATGCACACACCAGAGTGTTGATCTGTGTGGGACTGACTGCAGCACTGGCTTGGTTGAGGTGTTTGGTTCCCCACTATTGCCACAAAATTACACACAACATGTGTATGAGCAGATCTTAGTGCTTGTGAGGGCAAGTGACCAGTGACCAGAAGGTTTCATATTCATTCCTACATTCCGCACCCCACCCCGCCTTCCCCTGTCCATCTTTCCCTCCGTTGGACGGCAGCCCTGAGGTATGGCGGTGGCTAACTGTGTGCAATCTAAATATTCTCATTGGACGGGACGGGTGGAACGTGAGTGTCTCCCTCCACAGTCAGAGTGAACGTGACGGCGGGACTTTGGCGTGAATTGCAGGGCGTCTGCGTGACTTTATTGCTGTTCCAAGTCCGTCTCACGTGTCGGGTCACATGACCGTGCAGACCCGCAGCCTGGGTGACCACCAGGTGATCCTTGTTATGAAACCACATCATCCCCGTCGAGCTGATCTTAGTGTCCCAGAGCTTCTCACAGCCAACAGCCTTTTAACCCAGCAACCCTACCCACACACACACATGCACACACACACGCACACACACAAAGGTCCAGTTAAGGTCCAGTCCAATCATCTGCACCTCTTCTGGGAGCTCATGTGTCTTTACTGCCCATTCGCCGTCTTCTCCTTTGTGACGGCGAGAAGTTTAAGGATCCAGAGATTTGATGGTGTAGAGCTGAGGAGTGGAAAGGGGGTTGGGAGGGTGTTCGGGGAGGGACAGGCCAAGAAAGACATCAGCACGGTTTTGAAAATGAAAAGCAAATGTTCTGGGGGTTTGGGGAGTAAGTAACTGGTACGTCGTCCCCCTAGTGAGTCGGGCTTTGAGGAGGTAAAACGAAGACAGCCTGAAGCCGGGCGCCATGCTGGGCGCAGATTAAAATAACTGTCAGGAGACGGGAGCGGCGATTGAGGCAGACAGGGTGACACACACAGAGCGTCGGGGCTCAGCCTCTCACACTCACACACACATTATTTCACTCAAGCTGGTTCAGCTTTACAGCTCCTGACCCTCTGTGTCTGTGGGTGTATCTCTAAGAGACCTGTGTGTGCGCGCATGTGTGTCAGTTCAGCTGTAGCTTGACACCCTTGGTCTTGGATAGGTGCGTATGTCTGTGTGTGTGTCTGTGTGTGTGTGAAGAGGGAGGAAAGCTTTACCATCATTACAGGTGGAGCCCAGAACGCCGTAGGGGCACCGACAGCGCCCAGTGATCCCGTCACAGGGGGCGCTGCGGGAGCAGCGACATGGCAGGGAGCAGTCCGGGCCGTAACGCTCCCCGCCACAGTCTGAGAGTAAGGCACAGGGAGCAGTCATCAAACTGGGCTCAAAACCGACTTTGCTGTATATCTGTCCTCACCTTTGTCACATCTGTCTCCCATCCGTCCAGGCGGACAGAGGCAGCGTCCCGTCGAGGGGTCGCAAGGAGCATCGCCGGCGCAGTCACATGACTCGCTACAGTCCAATCCAAACATGCCCGGCTCACACCCTGATGGCCAAAAATGCACGTACACGCACACACACACACGCACACACACACACACACACACACACACACACACATATTCAGGTCAGGGGGTTGCCACAGACTCGGGAAGGTAGAACAGTGCATAAAAGTGTAATGTTGGTTCAATTCCAGAACTCTCCTTGATTAATGTTAGCTGTCCTTGAGCAAAGCACTGAAGTCCAAATACCCCGCCGCACCTCAAATGATGGGTATGAGTAAAATGCCAAGAAACTATTTGCTCAAGATTTATCAAGATGAAAGACTTTCAGTAATTCCCACATATTTTTGTATTATGATTAGTATCATTAGTAGTAGTAGGAGTAGTACTTGCATTATCATTATTTGTTTCATTGTATCAATTTACTAAATTTTTTTCAACAAAATGTTCTACAAATTTTCCATAATGGAGGATGTCATCACAGGTTATATTTTGCTTTTAAGCTCATCTGGACTCCTTTAATATACACAACCAGTCTGTTTGGTAGTGTTTTTATAACCTTTACGTATTGATTTGTTTGCCCTCAGCGTGAAAATCCAGTTTGGGAACACATACACACAGACATACACACGTCCTAAGCTGCCTTACAGCTGCTTGGTCATGCTCAGTCTTATCTCCCGCTGGGTCTAAAGTGGCCGTTTAGGCGCTGAGCGCCCCCGGCAGGCAGGAGGGCACAGGGATGTACCAGGAAGGCATTAAAGAGTCAGGAAACACCTGTGTCTCATCAAATCTCCAGCCTGCCTCCCTGCCCACCTCAACACTGGCTTGCCCGTCTGCCGACACATACACACACACACACACACACACAGACACACACACACACATGCGTGCTCGCTCTCTCTCTCTCACACACACACATACACACACACACACACACACAGGAAGACCCACATTCCAGCTCATTTTTCCCTATGTTTTATTCATGCATAGTCATATTTCCATGCACAATGGCAGCTGCTCATCCAGGTGGTTTGGGTCATCAATGTGCATAACCATGGAACGTGCTGACTTGATCTCACTTGGATGTATTTTTCGGGAGTTTGTTTGCCTTTAGTTTTCTCATGGAATTTCATAGACGACAAAAAAGATTTAATGGATGCAGTTAATGACCTGATCTCAACAAATCACTGAAGTTGGCTTAAAGTGGCTGAAATGAACAAATTCAGCAACCCGTGACGTTAAAGTTAACGGCCTTTACCACCACTGGTCATGACAATGTTTAATATTGCTAAATATTGGTTGACGTCAGTATACTCAGATCGATTGAATAGTGTCAAAACCCTTTATTTCAACCAAGAGGTAATCCCAGATTAAAATCCTAAACCATTTATGAATCATATGGATTATTTTTGATAAGCAATTTGATGATGTCTCATTCGACATTCATTTTTCAAGGATCAGTATCATCGTCTGCGATACTGGCGCAGTATCGCTTCGGTGCAGATGAACAGGCATTGATGAACAGGCCACAACCGGTGTGAGAATCGTGTGAAGCCGTCATGATCACGCAGGTATTGCGGCCCGAACTGCGGGCAGAGACTTCGGCCAAAATAAGCCACCACGCGAGTTTTCTCTTATTTGTGTTTTTCATGTCACAAAATTCGAACGTTTCTCCCACTCTCTATCACTAATCATGGTGTGGCGGAGGCGCCAGGAATGTGCCATGAAGGCAGGTGGCGATGTGAGGCTCCTCCCCTCCTGATGGCTGTCTCAGGTAAGACTTCTCCCGTCTTTGCGGTTTAATCGTGTGTGGCGCGCAGCACGGCCGCCACAGTGAAGCGTCTCGACAGTGGCCAAGAGTTTGTCGGCGAGTGTTTACTGCGTACTTGCTTGTGTGATAACTACTGTTTGTGAAGCCGTCCCGTTTGTAATTGTACGTCTCCTTGGCTGTTGCTTGCGTTTATTTGTTATATGGTGTCGACTGCAGGGCAAATTCTTAATTTGTATGATGCTAAACGTTAGAGAAGCAAGCGTTGGTGTTTGAATGCTCCCTTGATACACAAAACAATACAGTCCGGCACAATTTCTTTCCCATCTTTGACAAAATTGAACGTCGAGGAACACGCTTCGGTACATAATTGTATCGTCACTGTACAATGTGGCAGAAATAACGACGCATGCACAATGCGATTTCAAACGTAAAAGTCGGTGGATAAAACAGGTTGAAATAGCTATCAGCTCTTAAAAGTTTGAATTTCGATTTCAAGTGCAGAGCTGCTGATCCCTTGTCTCGTGGGAGTTTTGAATTGGGTGTCCTGCCAAACTTTCCACCCACAGTTGTTAAGCATTAAACTTCATAGTTGTGAGCGTAGTATTTTGAGAATTAACACACAAAATATGTTTTTCAATTTTGAACTCCTCCCAAGCTCCAAAATGACAATGACCATTGTGGCAGTGGCTGAACACAACAGAAACAAATATGGATCAAAGATCCAGTGTAGAAATTGTTGAATGGGGCAGGTTGCTGCATACTCACATCTTTGGCACTCTGGTCCTTGGTAGCCTGCAGGACACACACACTGGCCTGACACGTGGTCACAGTTTTGGCCCACCCGACAGTCGCACGTGTTGGCACAATTTAGTCCAAAGAACCCTGGCGGGCATTCTGGGAAAGACACGAGAAATGAAGTAAAGAGGCATCAAGTCTAGTATGAGAACTGTCAGTTATTAGTGCAGTGTGGTCATTTAATCCTTTAATTTCCCCCTCTCACCATGTTGGCAGATGTGGCCATAGTATCCAGCCGCACAGCTGCAGGAACCGGTAAAACGGTCGCAGGTTCCGTTATTGTGGCACGGACAGTCCAGTGCACAGTCAAAGCCGTACTTTCCAGGAGCGCAGCCTGCATGCAAACACCAGATTGTGTAGATGCATACGAGAGTTGAGACAAGATCACTGTAGGTTGTAATGTTTCGCTTGTTTTTGATAAAGGCGACAACGGTTGGCACTTGTTGAGGCAATGTTGGATACAAACAACAGTAAAATTAGAAATATAGAACAATGTTAACCCTTCCCTTTTTTCTGGCTCTGCTCTGTCATGGCACACATTGTGTGTTGTTTTGTGTGGTTCTGCTGTACCTGTGTCACACTCTGGTCCGGTCCAACCTTGGCTGCACTTGCACGACCCGTCAACCGGGTCACACAGACCCCCATTCTGGCAGCTGCATGGATTCCTGCACTGTCGGCCATAGCGCCCCCTCGAGCATGCTTGGTGAAACAGCAGGGAGACAAAGGGAAAGTTTGAGGCAGAATAGCACAACAGGCCTCTTGGTTGCAGTCGCACACTCGGATTGTAATCACCACTGTGGTGTTTATTTGAAGAGCAGTTCATTAAGGAGAGTGGCAGTCGTCTAATTTGGCTCTGATTTAAAAGAATAATCACGCTTCTCTGGGTGATTTAGATACGGGAAACAATATGCAAATCATCTTTGATTCATCCGTTTGTTTATTTGCTTCTGTGCCAAACCCAGCGACACGGAACAAAGCAAAAAGAGCTACTTAAAGCTCTCTGTAAACATTCAACAAGAGGGATCTATACAGCAGCATGCCACTGAGGACCATTTAGCACAGACGGCTGTGGAAACTCCCTGCTGCGATCCAGCTGAACCGCTGATAAAAGGAGAGATTGAGAGGAACAGAGTCTGCCGCTCGTCCCTGTGAAGGCTGGTTGGGGAATTTTTGCGCTGGCCTGTGCCAGTCGGAGCGAGGAAATGGAGAATTTGTTACTCAAATATACAGCCTCATCTACTCGATTGTTTTCCGCTCCGTGTCAGCCAGCGCGTTTCTGATGAGCTCATTTGGGATGCCGGTTTCTGCAGATGCAAAGCGGGCAAGGACTTAACTCTTTGTTCCAACAGCACCGAGATAGTATCAGTTATTTGTTCAGACCGGTTTTACTTCACTTTTTGTTGGCCTGACAAATGCTGTAAATGTACGTTGTAGCATGGAATTCAGCACATTTGTGTTGAGGTGTTGATAAGAAATTTCTGTAATAACAGTCCACGAATAGCTCACTTAATCATAGTGGAAAGAAAATGACACGGAGGGAACTCATATTTCACTCTGTCTTTGGGAATTCTTTGAGTTTGAATTTGACGTTGTGTACTATGTCTAAATAATTTTAAGAAATTGATTTTAACAATCAATTTTTATTTTCATTTTTCAAATTTATTTTGTAGAAATATTCATTGCCTAATTTTGAACTTTTTCAATTTTATTCAAAGGTGAAACAAGATAGGCTAAATTATGGGGTGTACGGTAAAAGTCACCTATATGTTCTTAACCCTACCGTGTTGACAGGCCTGTCCTGTCCAACCGGGGGCACACATGCACCCTCCAGTCACAGGCTGGCACTGCCCTCCTTCCCCACAGGAGCACGGCTGGGCACAGTCCTTTCCATAGTAACCAGGGGGACAACCTGCAGGAGGGAGCACATGCAGACTTGCTCATGTGACTGACTTTCAAGTCCTAAACTCTTAGTCATCCTTGCTGCTTCACCGGCGTCGCCAATCCAGGTGTGTTGACTCACTTGAACTGCAGTTTGCTCCGATGAAGCCTGGCGGACAGTAGCACGCCCCCGTCCTGAAGTCACAGCGGCCACCATTGATGCAGTCACACCTTGACTTACAGTTTGGTCCGTACGTCCCTGCACGACATCCTGCAGGGAGACAACGGTGCATAGATATTTGTGTTGTGTTTTTGTGAGAGGACAACTCAAAGTCATCAGGGTACAAGAGGGTTCCAGGATGGTCCATGAACAATGTCAAGGTACCCCTGGGCAAAATGGCAAACACTTGCTGGTGGGACAGGACAAATAATGTGAAGCGGTTCCTCTAAGATGAATCCATATCAACAACCCACCAGGCCCTTAAAAGGTGGAAATGAAGTTTAATTTGTTTGATAGGGAAAGAGAGTGGGTGGATCCTGGCGACTGAATACTTACGCAACTCACAGCGAGCTCCATGGTAACCAGGCAGACAGCTGCACCTCCCAGTCACAGCATGGCACTGCTCCTGGTCTCCAGAGCATCGGCATGGTCGGCTGCAGTTCTGGCCGTACATACCAGATGGGCACACTGGGGGACACAAGCAGGTTGATGGACCGATTTTATAATTTGAACGTATCTAGTTACAGTATCTAATGTCAAAGGCAGGGCCTGATAGGCGGAAATATTTTCCAGTGGTAAAACACGAAGACGCCAAACTTTCCTCCTTTCCCTCTTCCTTCCCCTCTTGCCCGATCATGCGGATACCTTATGCAGAGACAGCCAAACACTTGGCAGCTTTTCCCACTGCAATGTGACCAGTGAGGGAGCGAGCGAGAGGGGGGCATTCTTTCACACACTCTGCCGGCATTCGCGCAGATATGCTCGTCACAGTAATGAATGTCTACAAACAAGCGGTCACGGCGAAGCGAGATGAATCTGAGAACCAAACATGTTTTCTGGTGAGACCGCAGCACTTAGGGCACTCAAGTCGGGCAGCAGCAGGCAGCGCGGGGAGGACAGATAAGAACGGACTCCAGACTAAAGAGGCAATTACGACGCTGTCATTATGTATGTCTGCTTTCCAAAAGCCCTTATCCGCCGAGGAGACAAAAACAATGCTCTCTGTTTTACTTGGCAACTGGTGTGTAACGTTTATCAGATGTCTGGGGAGTGTGTGAGGAAAGGTATGGGAGCTGGGATGGCGTGGAAGGAGGGGTGCATAGACGCAGTGTTGAAAGCTCAGCCGGGGATGCTGCTCTTCCACAGGCCACAGGGCCACAGTCAAAACACTGAAACATCACCATGGTATTCTGCAATGGTGCGAATGTTTCTGAATAGCTCTACTGTTAGTTCTTCTGTTACAATTCATGTTATGCTTTCTGTTTTCATTTACCATGTCTATTCCCTTTATTGCCTCTCTGTATACAAATAGGGGCGCCTGTATCCGCAATTTCTTGCCAAAATCAGAAAGGAGTTTCTTGATCCTGTGTTTACATGGTAAGCGGTACATCTTGACTTTCACTAGATATCAGTGGATACCCCGAGAACAGTACGATCTAGTGACAATCACTCTGGCGGTAGCAGAGGTCAATAACTTTTAGAGTCCACCATCTAGTGGATGCATCCAATATTGCAGGGGCTGTAGGGACAGCTAAATGGGCTACACTTAACAGCGTAACAGGGTGTATGTGGCCCGCAGGCCAGAGTTTGGCCTTTGCCAAGACCAGCATATGCCGCTTAAAGGCAGTGCAGCCTGCACGATTATTTGCATACTTGCACACTTGTCCGATATACTCACTTTTCTCACAGCTGGACCCTGTGCGTCCAGCAGGGCAGCCGCATCTCCCCGTCACATGCTGACAGGGTACCCCAGCCTGGCATTGACACTGTTGGGCACAGGAAGCGCCATAGGATCCGGGGAGGCACGCTGAGCAAAAGAGACAAAACACACACACAGGCACACCCACAATCTCTGAGTTAACGTTGCCAGTTTGAAGGCATCCAGCGCCTCTCTTCGTCCTGCACACACTCACGTTTGTCACACCTGGCTCCTCTCCAGCCCGGCTCGCACTCACACAGCCCAGTCACAGGGTGGCAGCTCGGGCTGTGGACACAGTCGCATCTTTGCCTGCAGCCGTCACCGTGAAATCCCTTTGGACAAACTGTGAAAGGCGGGTAAATGTGTTATAGTTGATCCTGTTTGTTTACCATGTATGGGCAAAATTGAACAGAGATACTTTTGGATGCATCACTGGATTGCATCACTGTTGTTGTTTTTTTTTGCAGTACTTTTGCTTAACTCTGAGGACACTGAAACATTTTGTATGATATAAATGCCGCTTTGTAAGATATTGGAGGTGGTGGCCAAAATTCCTATTATTGATTGATGTCGTCATAGATTTCTTCTTCGTTTCTTGGTGGGCGCATGTAAACAAAGTTCCTTTTCCATGTAGAGGATCACAGGCTTGCAGTGTAACATAGAATGAGCACAGAAAAAATGAAAACCTGAGACCACCTGTCTCGCAAAGCTGCCCTGTCCATCCAGGGAGACAGTCACATTGTCCAGTCACGCTGTCACATCTCCCTCCATTGACACAGCTGCAGGTATGGTTGCAGTTCTCTCCATATCGTCCCTCCTCGCACTCTAGAGGGACAAAGACGGAGAATGCAAACTTTCAATCCCGGGGATGGTTAGGCAAAAGCCATTGTTTCCATTGACAGCAGTCAGCTCGTACATGTAGTTGAAGGTAAGAATATGTAGCGGTCCTCACCCAGCTCGCAGGCGGCTCCAGTCCAGCCGGCCGGGCAGGAGCAGCGGCCCGACGCCCTGTCGCAGGAGCCTCCGTTTCGGCACAGACACTGCTGAGCACAGTGCTCCCCAAAATGTCCCGCGGGACACGCTGAGTTCGCAGACGCACCGCAGCAAAGAGGAAAAGATGTGCAGTTAATGACGATCCTTGTAATCACTCCCTATGTTAGTGTCCAATTAATCAAAAATATACAGGCCTATACAAGGACGTCATTCTCGTTTGAAGCATTTTGTGAGGGGCTGTTATTTTATTTATCCTGCAAGTCCCGCGGGAAATGCAGAAACTGCGGTTTGTAGCGAGACGATATTTAAACCCTCACGTACCCTAAAATACTGTCATTTTCTTTTTTGTAATTACAGCGGGCCCGAGACATTCATCGGCTGATCTTCCACATAATAACAGACAGCATCCTGTGTGGACAATTAGGGTTTAGTCACATCGACTATCACTGTTATTAACATTTTAATGTTTTTTATACACTGGGGGGGGATTGTTACACATCTCCGCCTTCATTTACAGTTTTGCACTCTCCCCGCGGAGGGAATCGCGACAGGCCACTCACGGATTTGGCACTTGGCTCCACTCCATCCGGCAGCGCAGCTGCACCGGCCGCTGACGTGGTCACACCTGGCTCCGTTCTGACAGTCGCAACTTTGACCGCACTGCTCTCCGAAACGACCCTGCGGGCACTCTGCCCACACACACACACACACATACACACCCAAGCACGCACATTAAGACACACGCACACAGGATGCTGAGTTTTTATCTTGACAATGCACCCGTGGCGTGAAAGTCTGAGACGGTGAGAAAATGAAAAGCTTCTGGTTTTTCGTCACGCGCCTCGTAAACTTCTCCCTAATGATCGATATGCCAGCGCGACACATTGGGAGTCAGAGAGAGAGAGGGAGAGAGAGAGGAATGAGCAAATGACAGAGATGCTTCATTAAGTCATGATGGTGGCTTTCTAGTCACTCTGGCTCTGGCCCGCCACACCACAAAATGGCTGCGGTAGGAGCAAATACGAGCGCTGAATGACAGACTGTGAAGTTTAGTGGGCTTTTTAGCCGGGGGCTTTTTTTTCCGCTGCCATCATTAAAACGATGGCATGAACGCGCAGGAGGAAACTTCAGCATGGGAACGCCGATCACTCCCACTGCTAAAAGGGTCCTGCGAGTTTACGCTTTCGCTCGCCTGATGTTCATCGCTATAAACACGTGGCTGTATTTATCCAGAATAGACCTCAATTAAACACGCGTAAGGCCGCAGGGCAGGCGCTTCGCTCTCTCGCTCCACCCGTACCCATCATTGGCGAGTCATTGGCGCTGTCTCATTACAGAGATAATTGTTCACCAAACACATCCGAGTTTGCTTTTAAGGAGAGGATGTCGTGATGGGATGCGGCGAGGGCCTCCCTCACACCCCGTTTTAATGATGTGGCTTCCATTACCCAGAATGCAGTGTGGTCCTGCCCAGCCGGCGGTGCACAGACAGGCTCCTGTGATGTGGTGGCAGCGGGCACCGTTCCTGCACTCGCACATCTGGCCACAGTCAAGACCGTAAAAGCCGTCCGGGCACACTGCGGGCCGAGATAAAACATCCGACTGGTTAGAACTGGCAGCTTCACAAAAAGAGGAGAGGAGGGAAAGGGTTGGAGGCCAACTTTTTTCTTTCTCCCCCCTTTGCGACTCTCCATCTCTCTACTTCTCGCCACCGCGCCGCTCCTCCTCCTCCTCCTCCTCCCCACTTTCTCCTCTCTCCCGTCTTACCACCTACTGCAAATACCAATATCAAATTGCCGTCCCACGCTGCGGCTGTTCGTTTGCGGAGTGTCTGCGTTCGTTAAGCGCGCTGGCAACCCACATGTGCGGCGTATCAGGGCCACATCAAAGCCTGAGGCAGCTAGGAGGCCGTCCCCTCTTTTTATTTTTTTGTTTTGGTGGTGGGGGGAAGCAGAGAGATGGTAATTAGAGCACCTGCTGAGTCCACAGGCCCCACCGACACAAAGCCAGGTTACCCTTCCCCCTTGCCCCATCCCCGCCACACACACACACACACCCAATAGTGCCCTAGTTGCAACGAAGAGTATATTTTTAGTGAATGTGTAGAGACTATTGACATTCAGAAATTGTGTTACACACGCTGTTCACCATCCGCAGACGCTGCTGGATGAACAAGCCTCTTACTCAGCGGCAGAGTAGGGAGGAATAATGGCTGTGTTTGTTCACCAACTTTTTGTGTTCGCTCAATTTGTCATTGAAATGTCTCGGCAGTAGCAGCCGAACACGAGCACCAGCGCGGCCGCAGTGCTCCCCTCTTCCCTCTCTGGTTTTTATTTACAGGAAGGCCTCTTTTGCTCCGTGTTGGTCTTTGATTGATTGAAAGCCGACTCTGACACGTCTCCCGCCGAACACGCCACCTCAGGTTTTCTGTTCCTGCTGTGCGTCTGAGGAAATCTGGTGCCGTTTATGGTGTTTGGCCGTCTCCTCCGTTCTTTCTTCCCTCTATCTGTACAATCCCAGCACAGTAGTGCGGGTCCCCACCATTTCGTCAGCCCATAAGAAACCCCAGCTGACCACTTTGGCAGAAGAGGATGCAAAGGGGGGAAACGTATGTGTTTTCTAAATAACGCAATAATCAGGTTCTATGATTTCCTCCCTACTCTTGCCATCCCGTCTGTTCTGCCTCCAAGCTCAAAATGGGGGAATTATCCCTCCACCTTAGCACTTTCTACCGCAGCCGTCGCTGTGTTCCCTGAGCTGACAGCATGACGTCTTTGCATCGCCACAGTGGCGGTGAAGCCATGGCTTTCCAACAGAGGCAAAGAACTGGTTTATCTGTTATTTACTGCAGCAAAAAGTGTCACAGGGGAGATTACCCATCATGCATCTGTCTGGGACGTGTCCTTCACTCCTACTGCAAAGTGCTGTTAATTCACTTTAGCTGTTGTACACCAGTAGGGGGCGTCTGAGTCCCAGGCTTTATCAGACAACTGTAAATCACATGTCGTGCACTTTTGGTAAAAGTCGACTCTTCACCCAGAGGCTTTGTTTACAGACAGGCACAAAGGATCCGATCCACCGCACACACACACACACGCACAGACCCATCGCTGAGACGTCGTCTCTCAAGTAAATGAGCTCTTTAAAACAAGGGGGATTATTTCCAGATCCCTAGTTGTGTAAGAGCCACTGCTGTCAGCCCATAAAGCAGGTCCAGGGACCACACAGCCAGAGCGAGGGAGCCACAGAAGCGGGGCCGATATAGCGGGAACACCAGAATAAGAACTTCCTGATGCCATTCAAGTTCTTGAATGAGGTCAAAGCTGACGACAACAAAACCCCCCCGATTCTTTCTGCAGTAACACGGGAGTTCAGCACCGATGAGGACAACATTTGATTTTTCTTTTCTGCAACCAAGTGTTACGACAAACACAAAGTAGCAGACCAGACACAGTGGGTATCTTTCGATAGTGGATTAATTAGTGAGCGGGTGTGAAGGAGCCGTTTCAAAAATACGTAATCACAGTTGCTGGCTCGTGCTGGCAGCCAGTTTAATTCATCTTGCAAAAATCCGCCGACTTTTCTAGCAGCCAGACTCGTGTGTTATCTTCCCACGAATAACTCCATCAAAGCCTCTCGCCGCCATGCTGCCATCAATCCTAGTCCCAGACCAAATACCTCACTAGGACTGAGAAAGAACACCACATCTTTCCATTTGGCTCCTGTGAGACAAGATGTACAGCTCCAGCGATCTGGTCCTTCTCACAGCGCAGGCCTCTTCCTGACTTCTCCTTTAGGAAGAGGCCCAGCAGAAGACTGCGAAACTGGACACCTCTATTTCAAGAGGTTGGGGGACGTACGGGGG
>OMPJ01009919.1:13911-121159 GCA_900312935.1 Carapus acus
GGGGGGGGGGGGTATTTTGCCTTCAGAAAAACAGAACCTGGCCAGACCGATAGCGCTATTTCCACGGCAACGTCCAATCAGAAGCGTGTCTGCATCTGAGGCCATTAAGACTGTTATGACTAGGGATGTGAAACTCTGTTCTGGTGTGACGCGGCTGTGATTTACGATGGCTGGCGTGCTGAGGAGATGGGATGAACTTCTGGTGCTGTTAGTGCGCGTACGGTAAATCTTACACCTTGTAATAACACAAGACCACTTCAACTCCAAAGGCTATAATCAAGAACACATCTGTAACATTGTTAGGACTCCTGTCTGTGGCCGTGTGTCTCTCGGTTGAGGAAAAATATCATAATGACGAGGAGCACATCAATCACGTGAAGTGTTTGCTATGGCAGGATGCTTAAAGGAGACTCTCCAAACATTACACAGTTTATGAAATAGAGTCCCATCTGTCCTACAGTATAAATTATCTCTCGGCATTTGCTGCGCTTGTTTTTCCTCTGATGGAATGGACTCGCTCGCGAAGTGTCTCGGACCATCGGATGACTCACTCGGTCCTCCACCATTTATTATAGTGTTCAAAGGACGCAAAAAGTAAAAGACGGGAACCCATGTCCTGCAGTGCCCTCTAGTGGTGAAGAGTGTGAAGGCAACTCTCTGCAAACGAGTGCGATGGGGCCCAGTTAGTTGAATCTTTTCTTACGATTGGGATTGAATTTTCCACGCCGGAATTACGGACAGGATATCGTAATTGTGATTAAGATGATTAAACTCACTTTTTTCGCAGAAGGTTCCAGCATATCCAGGTGAACATGAGCAGGCTCCACTCACGTGGTCGCATAAGGCCGCATTCTCACAGTGGCACTGCTGGGCACATTCATACCCGTACGTGCCATTCACACACTCTAGCAGAGAAAACAGAAACATTGGGAATAATTGGAAAAGTCTATCTCGGACCTTCTGACCTGACATTTCAGCTAAAATCCTCATTCATAAGAAACTGTGTCTAGAGTTGTTCAGGCCACCAAATGTGAAATTCTACTTACTGTTTTACATTTGAGTTTAGCTGTTCTATTTGTATGCAAAACTCTGAAATTTCCTCAGGAAATTAGGTGCTTGGAAATCCTGACTGTGAATGCAACAGATGGTATTACCAAAAAAGCCCCCATGGTGGCAGCATTCACTAGTCAAAATCTTCTGGTATGACTGTTGTCTGCCAGATTCAAAGATTTGACGATTTCAAAACCACACTGCTCTCACTATTTTCACAGCGGTGTCCGCTGAATCCTGCCTCACACACACATAGACCGGAAACTGGATCACAGCCTGGAGAATTTTGCCAGCACTGACATCTGTTAATGCAGCCTTGGCCCCAGTAGCCCAACTCGCATGCTGCAGAAATTCAGTGGACAAAACAAACTAGAGTGATTACATAATACAGTTTCTGTAGTTGAGACAAAATGAGTATTTAAACTGGATAATCCAGGTAATTTGTGATGCTCACGTGTTGTGCAGTCGTAGCCTTGTCTACCCGGAGGACAGACGCACTCTCCAGTCTGCGCGTGACAAGTGGCATCGGGGTGGCATGAGCACAGCATTTGGCAGCCTGGACCATAATAACCTGTGGGACACTCTGAACACACAACACCCCACCCCTGGTAAACAGACTATGAGACAATCCGACTAGTCAAAGGAGAAGTTGTTTGCCTGCTGACCTCTTTGGCAAAAAGTCCCCATGAAGCCGGTTAAGCAGTCACACACCCCAGTCTCCTTATTGCAGGAGCCTCCATTCTCACAGGGAGCACAAGGCGTGTGGCACTTCAACCCCCAGAAGCCATCAGGGCAATCTGAAGCAGCAAGTGGGTTAAAACTGTTTTAGAATTGCCTACCCATCTACTGCATTGTGTAGCAGTCCCCATACACAGTTTTCCACAAAAGTAAACCATCAGCAGAAAAAGATTGAACTACAAATGTACCTTCCTGACATTTGTCTCCCGTCTTTCCGGCAGGACAGTGGCAACCTCCGGATATGGGATCGCAAGGAGCCCCCGAGCAGTCACAGGTCAGACGGCAGCTGTCTCCATAGTGGCCTGCTCCACAGGCTACCGGGCAGGGCCACACAGTAGCGGCATGAAAAGGCCAGAGGGAGCCCCAAAACAGGAGGAATGACGCATTAGGAACACATCCCCGCACTCTCTGAGGTGCAGTGAAACATGGCCACATCTCCCAAAAATGCTCAAAAGTGAGACAGGAAGGGGTGAAATATGCAATCATCTCGTGTTTATTTACTCGGCTTATGTGGCAGTAAGCGGAGCAGATTGCCCTGCCGTGACCCGGCAGAGCAATCCAAAAAATGTGAGAGGCATTTACTTAAGAGTTAGATGGACGCTTTAGGGCTGAGAGACTGAGTCTGGTGGTGTTATGGTAAAGAGGTCCAATGACGGGAAGAGTTATGCTTCTATCGCACTAGAGTCAATATCGACCCAATTCCCACAGAGGAGTGGAGCCGCTGGGCCTTTTTTTTTTTTTTTGCGTCATATACCACCAGGAACTCTTGACAATTTTTGTTTTGGGGTTCATGTGAGGTAGAAGCTGAAACGATTCTTAAATTCGACCAAAATCAATTATAGGAATAGTTAAATAACAATTTTGCTCAATCAAAGCTTCCTTCCCTTAAATTTGATACAACTAAAACATTGATTCTGCTGTTTTTCACCTTTGTCCTTTTTTTTCCACTTATCCAAATAACTGTGTAGTGGAATTAAAACAAAGTAACAAAATATCAAAATAATTGACATACAGTATATTGATTAGATATGTCTAGCTCTGTTCATATTCTTTACTAAATACAAAGCACCATAGCTTCTCTGTGGCTTGCTTAGTTGAGGGCCCTCTGAGCAGTCAGAGGTTCAATGTCTTGCCCAAAGACAGAATTTTCATTAAGATTGCGACCACATGCGTTAACAGCCTTCTGGTATGCATGACCACATGCGTTCACAGCCTTCTGGTATGCATGAGTAGAATTATTCCATCTGACCACACGAGGTCGATGTGGAGTCATGTTTTACAGAGGTGTTTTTTAAGAGTCAACAAAAATTTTTAAAGGCTTGTGTCGAATGCTGCGAGGGAGTTGAGCAGCATGTATGTCGTGTGTATAGCTTTTTAAGCTCAGTGGTGCAGCTTGACGCTTCATGTCTTCGGACACAATTGGTCTCACCCAGCTGACATTTGTCCCCATGCAGGCCTGCAGGGCAGAGATGGTGACACTCCCCCGTCTTCGGGTCACATGAGTCTCCACCCGGACATGCGCAAGGATGCTCACATCCTGCGCCATAGAAGCCACGCGTACATCCTACAATGACACACGCACACACATCACACAATAGGGGTGTGTTGGCATTATGGAAGATTTCATTGAAAGTACAGCAGGAAATTGGCATTTCCTGTTGCGCTTTCCTGTCAGTAGCACTTACGCAGTGTGTGTATAGCCGTGGAAATGCTCCACACAAGAGACCACATGCTATCTCCAATGTTAAAGAAAGTGGGATAGGCAAAGAAATTCTTCGTTCTGATGGTCTTGGTTATTTCACTCGCCAGATCGTGCAATTTTGAGATGCATGGACGGATTTGAGATTGCGGAGTAATCAGATGCTCACCCTCCTCACACTGTGGACCCTGGTATCCAGGCTTACAGACGCAGCTCCCTGTCTTAGGGTCACAGCCTGTGGAATGTTCTAGAACACATTCACATTCCTTGGAACAGCCTGCGCCATGGGTCCACCTGGGACAAGCTGTGGGGCAGCCGAGGTCAGGAGTCCATAATAAACAAACACACACACAAAGAGCCCAACTTAACACCTGTTGGATTCACCTCACGTCCATGAAATTAAAAATGAACATCATCCTGGCAGCCCACAGCAACTGGACGACGAAAACACTTAAATTGTCAGTACGCCGTATGCGTAAAGCGTCTCAAAGGGCTTTACAGCAAAACTTCCTGATGAGGTTGTTACAAAAACAAGGAAATACTGGAGAGAAAAACATAAATATGAAAAACCTCAGGAGAGGAAATGCAAAGAGACCAAACATCCTCAGTCTAAAGGGCACCCCACTGACAGATCAACAAACTTTCCTTGTTATAGCGCCACCATCAGTTCACTGATGTTTGCTTGTTTGTACACTCTGCACAAGCTGTGAGTGCACATGTCCACCAATTTTGGTTACAGCATCTCAAAATCAATCCAGAAATGATCTGCACCCTCTTGCCTGTCAGAGATGATGCGAGGGTACAGTCTAAAAACAATGTGAATTAGATAAGAATGAAATGATAAAGAGATTGAATTGATAATTGTTCAACTATAAGTCAGAGTGACTGGTGAAAACATTTAATTAGCTGCATACACAAGGGCATGTGACAGAAAATATGTAAGCACGGATGTAGAATCTGCATGAATAAAAAGTAAATCACGTTTTTGACAAAAAAGATTTGTGCACGTTGCTTTCCAGATATCAAACTACTGTGGGGTGAAGTTCAACATAGTCGCCAAATTTTCACTCAGGTTTCCCCCTGACTTTCTAGGCAATGGGCTTCTTGACAAAACTCCTTCGGAGCAGCTGTTGATATTTCTGCCGTCTTCCGCTCACTATCTCTCCCACTTTGCCTCTGAGCAAAATACAGCTGTTAAGTAAAACGCGACAATGGTGTCCCAGCTGTGTGATTAAAGCCCTCTGCAAGAAAATACGATTTTCCCCCTCTTGAGCAAGGGCGACCTAACTCCACTCCACCCTGTCCCGCTTGATATTGGCGTTTGTGTGAGGTGCAGCTGCAGTCTCTGGTTACACCCTCTCCACCCTCTAAATGTCCTGCTGCAGGACAGAGCAGACAGCTGTGAGAATCAGATAATATTGCTCCAGCGTACGACACTAGCAGCATCCAGTTTAGGATCTTTGCAGTGTGCAGCCTTTCGCACCTTCAAAACCACGCAACCATGTCCCTCCGTTGGTTCAGGAACAACACCAACACGTTACAGGATGTCAGCGTTGTCACAGAGGAGCTGAAGAATCTCTATTACAAGCGGCTGCTGCCAATAGAGAAATACTACTCTTTCCATCAGTTCCACTCTCCAAGCTACGAGGATGCAGACTTTGACAACAAACCCATGGTGTTGGTGATGGGCCAGTACTCTACAGGGAAGACCACCTTCATCAGGTAAGGTTTAACTTTCTTCACAAGCCAACATTGTACCTCTGAGGTGCTTTCTGCACAGTTGACCGGTCCTGTCTGTGTGCCTGTGTGTGTGTGTGCCTGTGTGACGGAAGGTATCTCATAGAACAAGATTTTCCTGGCAGCAGAGTTGGTCCAGAGCCAACCACTGACTCTTTCACTGCCCTGATGTTTGGAGATGTGGAGGCAATAATCCCAGGAAATGCTCTCACTGTCGATCCAAAAAAACCTTTCCGCAACCTCAACCCCTTTGGAAATACCTTCTTAAACAGGTACTTGGAATCGCCGCTCAGAGGACAGGAAAACAGATCAGAATCCCGTTTTTAAAAAATGGTTTGAAGGTCAAGTAAAAGTAACAGAAGCTTTCTGTCTTGCATTCTTTGAGTGAAAGGGTGTCCAAATGGTCAGTAAATATATCAAAATAACTTTTTGGTGCCTTAGATTTCTTTGATCACGCCTGCCCACAAGTGAAACAATGAGATTTAAATTGTGCTAAAAGGAGTTTTGTTGCACCACCCTTTTTTGTGCAGGTTCCAGTGCGCTCAGATGCCAAATAAAGTTCTGGAGAGCATCAGCATTATCGACACGCCAGGCATCTTAACTGCAGCGAGGAAAAAACTCAGCCGAGGTGGGACCAAATACCACCCCTGATCTGTTTGTTGTTGTGGAAACAGATCTCTGAAGCCTTCGATCCCCGTCTGACGCCAGAGTGTTTGGATGTGTTTGGAGGCAGTGCTATGACAGTGAGCTGGGAGGAGACCAGGAGATGTTGGGTTTGTTTTATGGACGCATTAATCTATGGGCGTAACTGCAATGGCTTGAGACCAGTGAGGGCCGGTGGGATATGTTACACATTCCTCTAACCGTTGAGGCGATGAGGCTTTCCACATTACGTCCCGGGCTAATGAAATCCCTATGTTTTTGTTCCCCTTCCCCAGGCTACGACTTCCCGTCGGTGCTGCGATGGTTTGCCGAGCGTGTGGATCGGATCATCCTGCTGTTTGATGCACATAAACTGGAGTTCTCCGATGAGCTCACACGAGCCTTCGGGGCCTTGTGCGGCTACGAGGACAAACTGCGCGTGGTTCTCAATAAAGCCGACCGAGTGGACTCGCAACAGCTGATGAGGGTCTACGGTGCCCTCATGTGGTCGTTGGGGAAAGTTTTTCGCACCCCGGAGATATTGAGGGTTTACATTGGGTCCTTTTGGTCCGAGCCGAGGCAGCCTTGCGACCATTACCAGCTGATAGAGCTGGAGGAGGAGGATCTACTAACTGATATTAGGAACCTGCCGCGGAATGCTGCAGTGCGCAAGTTGAACGACCTGGTGAAGAGGGCACGGCTCGTGAGGGTGAGGGAGACTTTGCTGCATCAGGCATTATTTCGAACAATACCAATAATTACTGTTCATACTTAGAAACGTGCCTATGTGACTAGAGGAAACGTTCCTTAGACGCATGCTGTGAATTTGTATTTATTCTCCCATGCTGTTTTCTATTTATGCCTCTCAGTCAGGAAAAGGGAGTGGCTACACTTGGGATGAATAAATTATTGCTACTGGATCCAAGTTCTGAAAACATTGTCCAAAAAGAAAAGTCTTCATTTCCTCTTGTCTTCACCAGGCTCACGCGCACATTATCAGCCACCTGAAGCGAGAGATGCCAACTATTTTTTGCAAATCTAGCAAGAAACACAATCTGATTTATCAGCTCCCAGTGATTTTTGACAAGATCCAGCAGCAGCAAAGAGTTCCAGCTGGTGACTTCCCAGACTGCACAAAGATGCAGGTAGACCCCAGCGACTATTGCTCTCCTAATAGTTGCATTTGAATCCAGTGAGGGGACAAACTTGGGATTCCTGTTTTCTGACTCTGCCTTTACTTTCAGGAGAAACTCTTGGGTCAAGATTTCTCCAAGTTCAAGACGCTAAAACCGAGTCTCATGGCTTCACTGGACAAACTCCTGTCCTCTGACATAGCAAAGCTGATGCCATTACTTCAACACCAAGAACAGAGGAAAAAATCTCTTCCCGGCGTGCTAGACGGTGAATTTTTGGGAACATTCCGGCCCGAGCATTACAAGAGAGATCCTTTCAAAGAACTCCCCAAAGACGACGAGAGCAGTGAGATAGACTTGGACGAGTGGGCGGTCGAGAGATACAAGCCCAAATACGACGAGATTTTCTACAATCTCAGACCGAACGAGGGCAAGCTGAGCGGCACCAAAGTGCGAGAGTGGATGATGACCACCCTGCTGCCAAATTCCGTGCTCGCTCACATTTGGAGGCTGTCCGATGTAGATGGCGACGGCATGCTGGACAACGAGGAGTTTGCATTAGCCGTGCACCTAATTGAGGGAAAGCTGGAAGGATACTGGCTCCCCAGAGAGCTGCCCTCTCATCTGGTACCACCATCAAAACGGCCTGTGGCTTCCAGTGATGAAGAGTAAACATGAAATCCCAAACAAAATGGGAGAGACCCTTGCGCATATCTTTAAAAACAATGCAGATACAATGGAATATTTGTAATAACTCAATCCTTTGTGTTGCTAATCTGATAACAGTTCGTTGTTGTCATCTAACAACCTGGACAAGCTATTGAGCATTGTTTTGGAATTAGTTATTTATAAACTTCATGTTAATCATCACTAACAATCTGACTTCAACCATTCCCATAATGTTTATGACTTGATGGCTCAGATAACCAAAGAATATTTTAAGCATGTTTCTGTCCCATTATCTTCATAGAGCCATTCACCAAGGGGATCAGGGGATTGGTTTGTACTGTGTGTGAGAATGACAATTAAACTCACATTTGGGTATTTGGTATTTCACACTCTATTAATTCACCGTCCCAGTGTGCATGTGATGTACTCACGCAGATGGCAGAAACGGCCGTACAGTCCTGGGGAACAAATGCAGCCTCCATAAAGACGATGGCAATGTCCATTGTTGGGACAAGTACACCTTCTTTGACAGTACTTTCCGAAAAAGCCTTTTGGGCAACCTGTCAACGTAACACACGAAATATTAGTCTTAATACCTGTAACCAGAGTGTAATTGTGTGTCTGTGTGTGTGCGTGTGTGTGTGCATGTGTGCGACCGTGCACGCACCATCCTCACAGAGCAGGCCTTGCACACCGGGTGGACATAAACAATTTCCGTTCACTGGGTCACACGAACCTCCGTTCTGACAGCGGCACAGGCTGTTGCAGGCCTGGCCGTAGGTCCCCTGAGGACAAGCTGGAGAAAAGGGAGGTGACATGGAAAATGACCCGGCAAAAAAAGGGGTTAAAATCAGCATTTATAATATGTGACACTTAGAAATAACTCAGCATCTCTGTTCCCCATCCTGTATGGTCCTCTGAAATTTCCCAATCTCAGCGGACTTGTGAACAGTTTCAAAATGAGCCGGCTGGCTCATTAAGACGTGTTAAAGCGCTAGATTCCTCACAGACTCAACAGACTTCCTGTTTTGAGTAGAGGTGTGTCCAATAATTTGCTGTGTTAATGCAAAACAGGCTGCAAAGGCAAGGATGGAGGCTGGGTCTGGTTGTTGGCAAAGTTTCTGGGAGTATTGCTCGATATATGAAGTGTACTTTGTTATGAAACAATAAAAGTGACACCCTACTGTCATAAGGTCAGGTAAGACAAAGCTGTAAAATGTTTTTAAGCACTGTGAGGGTTGAAATTACGACCATCACACGCGTGGCTTCCTTATGGAGTGCTGCGTTATTACCAAACGGGTCTTATATTAGAGCTGTGGGCCCACAGCGTTGCTCGTCTACTTCGGTTTAAAATGTGGCCCATTTCCAGAGCTATCACCTCCAGGGGACGAATGTGAGGAGCACCTCCATGGGAATGTGCTGCTAAAAGTGAGAGATTACTTCTTGCAGACCGATCCCACATGGCTCTCCATGATTACAGCAATGTCTGAGGGGTTCAGGCCAGAGACAGGCATTAATCATGGAGGTGGATGGGAACAATGGAGGCTCCCTCTCTAACCTATGGTGGACATCCTTGGCCCCGGGCTGTGCTGGTAGTGGAGCCTGGCCACATTCCAGTAGCAGACAGATTGATTCCCCTGATGCTCCTGTGTTCTGGAGCCCATAAACAACACAGAGACTCCCACACGGGGGAGCAGACGGTGGCTTTTGATGCATGGCTGTGGGTCGACGAACAAAGGGAGCCCTCTTGTGCTCAAACATGACAGCACATCTCCACGTTCCGGGCAAACACATAGAGTAGAACGATAATGCAGCCCATGGGAATGACACGTAATAACCTGCAGTGCACGCGTGTGTGGTGTGTGTGAGAGCATGCGCGCAGCCGTCTCAGATCATGCACATGTCATTGTTTATGTGAACTGAGCAGGGATGTGAATTATTCATTTTGGTCTGTCATACACATTCTTGTCTGCACCAGACAGTCATTAATATTTCACCTTCTTCAGAATGTAATTTGAAATTTCAGCATTTCAGACAGTCGCTAGACATCCTTGAGGACAGCTCATCTTTATGGAAACATCACTGAATTTGAGATGTTTTGGCCTGCCTGGGGACATATTGTGTAAATGATTTGTGGTGTAAAGAAGAGCACAAACTGGCTTTAATATCAGCTATGCATAACATTTTATGTACTTTCTGTTGTCCTCTATTAACGAAGGAGGATATTAAGGGACCTTGGTTGTTCTGGCAGTTAACCGTTTTGATGAGGTCCTAAAATAAGAGCTTGTAAAGCGAGACGCAGCTCAACACCTCAATTGGATTGAAGAAAAGCATGTTTTGTCAGCTATAATTATGTCAGATTCATGTCAGGTTAGCTTGGATCCTGTAATTTGTTTTTGATGTCAAATTCGCAAGAGAATAAGTTAAAGCGGTGTGCACGGAACAGCGAATCGACTCTTTCCAAACGTGATTAGAAAAGTGAGAGAGCAAGTGCGCAAAGAGAAAAAAAAAGAATTGACCATCGGGTGCTTGTGTGTTTCCAACACTGCTGGCCTCAGATTTTGCCCCCTGCTACCTATACGGTATATCTGAATCTATGAAGATTACTTTTGATTTGTGAAAGTCTCACTCTGGTTGCAGGTGATCCCAGTCCAACCCGGGGAACATTTGCATCCATCTTGACTGGCTCCACAGATTCCATTCACACAGTCTTCACAGCTCATGCTGCAGTCCACCCCAAAGGAGCCATCCAGACACACTGGAAGTTAGGTGCATTTTAGAGTCGATGTGGTGATGATTTTGCATATTTGCCCCGTTGTGCTATTTATTGTACCTATGTCGCTGACCAATCGTAGTTCGCCTCGTCGCTCTCTTTGAACCTCCAGTTCTACACCGACATCATCGTGGTCATCCCCATCGCTGGTGTACGGGGAATGTAAGGCCGCTGTGTACTGTACCAGCTGGGGACGCTGGCGAAACAGCAGGTCAGGCAGTCTGTGGATCTCCAGCTGCTCCTCGTCGTCCTCCTCCTCATCCTCGTCTACTTCAAGGTCGCCATTATACAGAGCTGAAGATACCAAAAAAAAAAAAAAAAGCTGAGCAGTCAAACTGACGCTGCTGATGCTACCCTGAGACCAGACCAGCGATTGTTCTTCCGAGCAACGACGTGGCTCGGATCCACTCTCAATATTTCAGACAGCAGGAATGAAAGCCAAGCACAACTCACGGGTGCAGGAATGCTGGTCGTGTTCCAGTCGAAATCCCATGCGACAAAAGCACTCATAGGTTCCCAGAGTGTTGACGCAGTAGTGTTCGCAGCCCGAAGTGTCGATCAGACATTCGTCGATATCTGTGGACACAGAGGATGGGGGGTAAAAAAAGAAAAACAGGAGTCGTCTTGTGACATTTCAGGGCCAATTCAGTGTCAGAGCTGCTTCTTGGTAATTTTGGAATTTCATCGGTTCCCCATTTAACCATTTGACCTGTCCCCATTTTTAAGGAGCAGCCAGAGGTGGAGGAGGTCCGGTTCAAAGACGTTTACCTCCTGAGCCGTTCTGACCCCGTCCAACAGTCACTCATCTCCTACACCCTCGCAATCCTTCTCAGGGACTGCGTGAATTTTCCAACTGTTAAACATCAAAGTCATCCAAGCGGCCTGTCTTTGGGCGATGGAAGAAACACGGAGCTCCAAACAGATAACATGAGAACAAGGAGCTGAGAAACCACAGTTGGATCAGAGCCCGGAGTGTGAGACAATACAGATACACCACCCCGATGCTACAGAGCTCCGTGTGTGTTTTACAAGTCAATTGCACACACGCGCGTTAGAAAGCACCATAGCGGGTCATGTGCAGGGGAGTCCATATGTCTTACCATCGCAGCCACAGCCATCTGGACTCGGCCGGTGGCCTGCCCGGCAACTGCACTCATAACCACCGGGGTAGTTCCTGCAGGAGTGAGCGCAGCAGGCCTCGCCGCTCTCACACTCGTCGCTGTCTGAATCGGAAGGGGAACGTACGGAAATGCATCATGAAAATAGATATCAACAAACATCGTAGGAGTCGAGGGAAATCTGCAACCACAACATAGCAGGGAGCCACTGTGGCCGACCTATGCAGGTCTTCCTGTCCTGGGCCAGTTGGTGGCCTTGGTTGCAGGAACAAAGGGGACCGTTTGTGGTGTGCTCGCAGTGATGGGAACAGCCTCCGTTGTTCTTCTCACAGCTGTTGACGATTTCCATCTCAATGCCTGCAGGACAGTACAGGACAGAATCCCAAAACAACAACACTGAAGCACACAGATGGAAACGAGGCCTACCAACAACGCTGGATGGTATTTCCGACTTATTTTATGACAAGTATACCATTCAGCGCTATAATAATGGCGTTGTTTACTGTGTGCATTCTACGGAGGTTTAAATGCGAGCAAGAACGTTTGGTTTTCCATCAGCATCCGACCGTCTATACTTACGATAGCACTGCTTTCCATCAGCACCGAGCTCAAAGCCTGGATTACAAGCACAGCGGAAGGAACCAACAACGTTCACACAGCTATGAGAACACCTCGTGTGGCCTGATTTGCACTCATTGATATCTAGATAAGAGAGGGGACACACATACGGAGACGTGTTTGTGAGAAAAAGCACCTGCAATCACAGGCATTACAGCTTATAAACGGCGGCAACCTGGGATCGGTCAAACTTACTGAAAGTCAACAGAGGTTTGGGGTTTGCGGATTTGAAATAAGCTTTCAGGTCTGAGACAAGAGTTAAGTCATTTAGCCCGATTGGCTATTGGTAACAGGATTATTCCAATTTTCTCTCTTACAAACTAGCAGGTGTTTGAGAAAGACAAGTCGGCTGTGAATGTGGCCTTTGTTTCCAGGAGGATATTGAGACATAGGGGGATGGTGAAGCAGTCACATTGTCGAGTGAGCTTTAGCAAAACTCTGGGGCTCCCACCTTGACTTGAAAAATGCCCTTTATCCTCCTACAAAGCCGACACGGAGGCAACACAGAGGAGGAGGAGTCTACCGTCCAATTCTAACATCTGAACTCAGGCTCAACTCCCTCACCTCTGGGTTGGTCATCATGTGCTTCAGCGTTACAACTGTATTGTGTGCAGTTTGCACACACCCTCACACGCTCCCCGCTAAATCTGTACTCACCGTCACAGTTCTTGCTGTCTATGGCCAGCATGAATCCAGGCCTGCAGCTGCACTCCACAAGGCCATTTTCTGAATGACACAGCTGGGCGCAGCCGCCATTCCTTTCGTTGCAGGGTTCCCTCACTGGCACACAGACGAACATACACACACACACACAGTGGTGAAAGTCTGACAGAATGACGCTGCAGGGAGGGTCTCACCGCAGGTGATCTTATGTTCTTTAAGTAATGACTGAAAGTAGTTCTCTATTTCTTTTAAAAAGCATGGACGCATGTTTCCTTGTTTGTTGCCTTTCAAATTCACCATTCTTCACATTCAGCCCACTTATGTTTTGCTAAAATGTGCTGCAGTAAACGTCCCTAAGCCCGTCAAACCACGGATGATTCCAGATTTCCACAAGCTCCACATTTCCCAAGGTGTGTGTGCAGGGTCATGGTACACATCTGTTACTCACATTGACAGTGTCTTCCATCTCTTTTCAGCTGATAGTTCTTCCGACATTCACATTTGTAATGATTGTTCCCCATGTCCACGCACTTGTGCTCGCATCCACCATTCTTGACTGAGCAAGAATTCACGGCTAAATATGAAACAGACATTCAGTGGATTAGCTGTTAGAACAGTAAAAATAGGCTGCAGAGGTGGGACCCGTCATAAAAACTTATTTTGACCAGGAGGACACATTTGATAATTGAATGTCAGTAAAACTAATTTGTCTCACACCCACAGCTACAAAGCCATGTTATTAGGCAAAAGTTAAAGTGTAAAATGATATCCCAGCTGCTTTCAGTGGATACGGGCTGCCTTTTAATGACCTTTCCATCCTGTTGCTGCTGTGATTTAAATGGAGTGCCAAATACGAAAATCAGCTTTGCGGCTTCTGGGTACTGCAAACACTGATATGATGACACAGATGGGCTATAAAAAGAAGGAATGTGATGACTTTAACAGGCACAATTAAAAGAACTCCGTGACTCCATCTCCATTTGCAGTTACCAGGCCACAGAATAAAGACAAAGGAGACGTTGCAGATGTGAAGAAATTCTTCTTGTTCCTGATGTGGTGTCAAGGACAGACAAAACAAATTCCGGTACTTGATAACCATGAAGATAAGCTTCAGTTCATATCAAATTTGCATATTCGTCATTGTGCCTCTTTCGTGCGAGTTAGAATGGGACTTGATTTTGAAGGGGACTTAGGCACTGGGTATTTCCAGGTGGGGGGGTTACTTCCTGTCAATTTATGTAGGTAGGCAGGTGGATGATGCAACAGGTGGAGACAATACCTTTTTATTTACAGTAGGTATGTAAAAATGTCATAGCATTTCACAAAAAAAGACATCCTGTGCGCCTTTAAAACAATACATAAATAGATAATGATTAAATGAAAGATTTAAACTGTTTTGAGATGTTTAGTTCTGTACTTAAACAGCCCTCAATCATTTATCTTAAACTGAAAATTAACAAAAAGCCAAATAATGGTCTACATTGTTGAGGGTTTCGCCCAAATGTTCTCAGTCCTCATGAAAAAGTGTATTAATGTCTCCCTCCATGCAGTTTACAGTGAGCACCACTAGGGGGTTTACCAATTGCAGGCCCATGGTACACTGCCCAAAACTTTCTCCACAATCTCATGGTAACACAATTCTAAAGCAGAATGCTGATGCAGCGTGATTGCTGTGAGCAAACACATACATGTAGTCTCACATATTCCCTGCAAGACTTACCGATGCAGGTACGAGCGTCGGAATGCATCCGGAAGCCCTCGCCGCACTCACAGTGATAAGATCCTGGGGTGTTCACACACTCTTGCTGGCAGCCGCCGTTCAGCTCCTCACATTCATTCACATCTGAAAACACACAAAATCTTATTTAATCAAATGCATCAGACACAGAGACCAACATCAAAATATATATTCCAACTTTCTTGCTCGTAACTGCATTATTTGCAGACGTTTCAGCTGTGAACGTAACTTAGTTAGTTAATTAGAAACTCCACTTAAATAGCCTCTCTGCTGGATTTGTGGTTGCATTCAATTTTCTTTTGGGACTCCCGCTGGGCGTTGACAGTTTAAATGAGAAGTTGAATGGGAGCTGAACGTCAAAGGTATTTCACAAACAAAACATTTACTACGTGCTGTTTCACATCAACCTTTGAAAGTCAACATTCCATCTTCCTAGGGAGTACGTAACGAAAACAAATTCAGTGGATCAATACAACGTGTGCCGTTTGATTTTTTGCAGAAATTTAGCTTTGAGCATCAAGTTCACCATTTAGCCGTCACAATCCAGGCCCATTACTGCCAACAGACTAAAAAAAGGGGGGAGAGAAAAAAACCCTAACCCTAAAAAAAAAAAAACAGCTCCAGCAGCCGGTGTGTCTGGCTGTGTCAATGTGTCTTTGATAAAGACATTAAATTGCTGCCCGCACCACAGGCATAACACCAGATTAACCTTGTGCTCTGACACTCTTGAAAAAAACACGCAAATGTATGTATGTCTTGGCTTGCGGTCATGTTATTGCAGTTGTAAGGGGGCGTGAACACGCCGCGTTGGGGGCGCTGCTCCAGAGGATCCACGAGTGTGTCGGGGACCGAAGCTTATGTTCCAAAGACACATGGGCGAAGGTTGGAAACAACAACAAACCTCAATTTCTTCAGTCAAGGACAATCCGTTAAGCACACATCTGGAAAACTCATCATATTTCCTGCAACCACCAAACCACCTGCCGAAACACCCCCCACTTGTCATCTCTTAATCGTGGGAGGGTTGGCGGGGTTTTTCTTGCTCTTTTTTTTTCTTTTTTTGGTGTCTTGCTGCGATGACAAGGCAGAAGCATAGAAGGGTAAAATGATGTCAAAATTTGTCTCCACACAGGACTCATTTCTGTTTCAAGTCATGTACAGATCATTTAGAGTGATTTGTGAGTGTCACTGTGTATTCAATGACACTACCCATCTCATTTTCTGAGAACGCTAGCATCCCAGAGAGGAGGAGGTGATGTCAAAGTGGACGTCTTTCATTGGGAAAATAATCCTTTTTGTAGCACACTGACATTTTTGTGATTTTATACAAAGACCTAATCTGATTAATCAACTAGGTTTTCGTGTGTGTTCTGAGAGGCAGAATTAACAACAAAGCTCCTGTGAGATGTCACATACTCATAGATTGTTCTTTAACACACTTAACACACAAACACTATTTCTTAAACACACTAAACCGTGTGGCAGGGGGAGAGCTTTGTCAGAGCTAATACACTTTGAGACGATTTCAATGGGGGACAAACAATGGCCGCTTTTACACTGGTGGCAGTGTTTGAGCGCAGGTTGCCCGGCTGTGGTGCTGGAGGTCGCAGGCAGTGTGTGAATGGTGTCGTGTGACACCGTCTGCCTCTAATCTGGGCTGCTGAGCGAGCATCTGATCTGTTGTCCACAGAAAGTGGTAGACCAACTGTGGTGTGAGGTTGTCCTCACAAATACATGGGGAACTGAGTGTGTAAGGGGCAGACCGGGAAACTGCTATGGTTGTCTTCTAGCAAAATCTTTTGGAAATTCACAATTTCTAGATTTAGGTTTTAGTTACTGAAGCCTCTGTTGTCCAGTATAGGGTCTGTCTGCGCGTGTGGTCTGCTGGGTACTGTCACGTCAGGCCACAGGCAAAGGAGGAATAAATTCAGATTCGGTGTCAGTGCTGACTCAGCTGATTGATGTGTAGATGTTTGTATCATTGTTACAAAAACATATTTTCTGTCACCTTGGTTGGCTGCATTTGGTAGCAGTCACTTCGAAAAGTGACAAAAATGTTGAAAAGATTATGCATGCGGCAGGAAACACATCACAAGACAACAAAAAACATCAGATCCTACCATACATCTCCAAATGGGTCTTAAATCAGTTGCGATTATACCCCACAGACAGGTTTTACCCGAGCCTGAAACCACCTTGTGTGTCACTCCTCCCCAAATAAATACGACCACACATACAATTGCCACGTTAACCCGTCCACAGCTGCTGAACCGGCTTTCGTCTCTCACATATTACTTGCCGACAATATCCTGTCCTTAAGGGTAAAGGTCTGGGGTGGGGGAGGGTTCTTCACACCTGTCTAGCATTGCAGAACAAATGGGCTGGACAGCACGTGGTCGCTGAGACAGCACGTTGTCCAATAAGACGTCAACCAGTAGCTGGAGAACTAAAATCCACTGACATGGAACAGCGACACTAGTAAAAGTCTCCATCAAAACAGAGAAGGGATAATCTGTGTTTGGGTTTATCTGGTCTCCAACTGTCTTACCGTGACACGCCCGGCCATCAGGTCCCAGTCTGTTGCCTGCGGGACATTTGCAGTAGTAGCTGCCGATGGTGTTGCAGCAGTAGCCCTCACAGCCGCCATCATCCACTTCACACTCATTAACGTCTGAAAGGGAGGGAACCACAGGTCACGTCTGATAATGCCGTCCAAACAATCTTGTTTTAAGACCTATCTCAACACCTTTTGTGTCCTTAATGGTGTCTTTTTGAGGTTTCACCCAAACAGCTTTGAAGGTGGTGACCTCCAGTGTTAGTACAATCTGTTGCCAATCTGTGGTTCCAAAATCATTCCCGTAGGCAAATCACGATGGTAAATGCGTTACATCTTTTGTCAATATTATCATTTTAGTCGTGCTGTGTTGGCAGTGTATACAGGGCCTACAGTGTTTCCGCAGTTACTTTCTCCCAGAATTGTTCTAAGGAGTGAGGTGCTGGGGGAGCACACAGAAATGCTTTTCAAGGGTTGTATTTCCAAGTTACTAAATGTTACTAAATGAATCAATGCGTAACTGTGGAGATGAAATTCGTTTTAGCATTGGCAGCATATTAACCTGCAAAAACTGATGATGCTAAAATGTGTCTGCAATTTCTTCAGGTTTGAGGGTAATGACACACACTTACATAAGTGTTCAGAGTGTATCAGTCATTTGAGTCTCTTTCCGTCCAAACACACAAGTATGAACTGACCAATCGTGCCACTCTTTCTTCCACTCCATGTGGCCTAACAATTTCAGATATGATTAACTGCTGAGGAGAGGATTCTAAAACAGTCAAAGCCCCCCCAAGTCTGTTGGCAGCTCACCATGCAGAACATACTGAGAGAGACGCACCCTGGTTGGAGCCAGCTTGTCATAATAGGAAAAGCAAAGTTGCCATTCCACAGAAGTTATTTTTTTAATTTTTGTATCCATCTCTTAAAAGATTTACCATACTATCATCTCTTAGCTTGAAGACAGACTGCATTCAGAGCTCACCGTAACACAACTTGATAAATCATTTTGGAAATCTGTCCACAGCTGGTAATGGCTGCACTCTCATGAAGAAAAGAGTTCCAGCTGTTCATTAGCCAGCCTCTTATTAAGCTTTCCAACTTTGTTTTGACTTTGAGAGCGTAATAGTAGCTGAAACATCTAACAGTCACCCAACGTTTCTATTTTTTGATCACCGGCAAATCAAAGCAAACACGGCGGTCATGCATCGCAGTGGAAAAGCTCACATGGCTCTAGGGCCCCTTGGATTCTTAAGTCTGTGAGCCAATCTGGGACACATCAGTGATCGTTCGCATTGAAGAGAACCCGTGCGTTGCACTAGAGCCTCAGCTTCATGCTCTAACGCATGATAGTGTCGCTTTGTAAAAACCATAACCAAGCCGTCCGTTAAAGCATGACAGTGCAGTGCAGTATATTTCTCAAATAACATCAAATTCATTGATGCGACGGATAGCTGGTGATCAGTTGTGCCGGATTTATTGCAACCGTATGAGATCTGCTGTCCTGTTATGGAGCATGTCATTGCGACAAGAAGTGTGGTGGTGTGACTTTGATAAAAATATGTAGCGTTCTGCAGGACCTCAGAAACAAAGGATGGGTCGCCTAATTTTGTCTTCAGGTCAGACCCATACTTGGTTTCCAAGGGTAAGCAGGCTTGCGTGGCCCAGCTTGTAAAACAGACACAGTGGAGCTGAAGGGGGGTTGAGGATTTCACTTTGTGTCCAACAGTCTCTCCAAAAAATCTGGTTTTAAATGGGACTTAAATACAATTTTGCATGCATTTTTCTCAGAGAGGGATGATGGATGTTGGGGCTATGAGCGCTTATAGAAACTACACAATGGTCGTTTCCACACCCATTATTCTGCTGCCCTGTTCTGCCCCTCACTTGAAGACTGTGCTCTTCTGGCACAATTTCCCCTTTCAGCAGCTTTCTGAAATGAAAGCAAGGCAAAAAGTTTCTCTGCACTTTTCATTAACTCATTCAGAGGTGACACGGGCCCTTAACCTAAAGGCCCAGGCCTCCTACACATCCTCACTTTGATCCCAAAGCTCCCGGCAGCCCTAATGAGCTCTCCACATTGGCTGAGTCATTTACCATCATCGTCATCATCAAAATGCCAGACGGTGTGGCTGAGGCTGGGTTCAGACTTACATGCCTGTGAAAATTCCAGATTTGCGGCACTGTTCAAATCGCACAACCACCTCTGGTTTGATATGTGACATAAGATGTTGAGCAGACAGTGGTGCATGGAAAGCAGAGGTGCGGGCAGACGAGAGGATTCTAACTAGAGTGGGTCAGAGGACGGGAGCAGGATAGAGACGGACAATATTTTCACAATAAGTAATCAGGGAACCTTTGAGTTCTGTCACTTCATTACCACACCCTACAGCAGGTGCGTTCATGGCGCACATCAAGATATTTACACTGCATTTAATTTACAAAGCTTTATCACAACAATTGTTTTTCTTTTGATAGTCCTTACTGATGCCTGTGGTGAACTGTGTTTTTCATCTCAGTAAACTGTGTGAGGCTCCTCGGGACACAAATAATCTCAAACAATATCTGTCCTCCAAGCCACCCCATCTTTAGCACAGTCTCAGCATTTGTTTCCACGCAGTTCCCACCAACAGTGGGAAAAAATTGATATCTGAGGCTTGGACGACAAATAGAAACATTTCAGAGCCAAAGGAGGAGTTCAAATCCTTTGAGGAGGGGCTGCATGTTCAATGGTCAATGTGCTGTTAGGTGCGGTGTTTATGATACTCTCAGCTTCCTTCCGTGTTCTCAGTGAGTCTTTCTCATCCTCATGGTCAAATAAAATCGCTGAATTTGGTCAAAAACTGCTATTGCAACTGTGATGGATCTGGCTGAATCACTGGACCACTTCTCAGCAGTGAGCCTGTTCTGGCAATGCGTCGTGGTCGGTTGGGGACAGACAGGGTTGTGTTTACAAAGCAGCAGGCAATGTCAGATTCACAGGGTTAAGTGTCACTGATGTTCATCATGCTGTCACTGCAGTTTACTTCTGATCAAACCGCAGTGTCACAGCGCATCATCACTGAAGAGATAGAACCCGCATTTTCACAGAAACATCAAAGAAACATCTGGCCCCCCGACTAGAAACCTCAAAATCAGACACAAATCCATGCAGCTTTATGCTCCATTATGTTTTTATAATTTCGCCATTTCTGATTTTTGCGGCTTGGCTTTGCATGAGGAACAGCGGTTGCGTTCATCGCATCTGGTGCTCAGGCAGACAGTCACCAAATGAAAATGACGCCGGGGTACAAACGAAAGGTTTAACTTAAGATGCAGGATCGCAGAGCAGCGAGTAAAGTGATGGTCTGAGAGGTGTGGGGGTCGGGGGTGCGGTAAAAACATATCTGTGGGAAATTGGATGATTGGAGAGGGATGAGGGAGAATGAAATATGAGCACTTTTACTGAGTCTAGATTACACAGTGCTGTAAAACAATCAGTGTGAGCTCATCAGTGGCGTATTATACATTCGTGGCAAGGAACTTGTTCTGTCATGTATGAGTGGAGTGATTGTAAATATCAGTAAAATATGCCGAGTTGGGCTGCAAACTCTATTGAGGTACAGCTCTGATTCTCCAGCTGAATGACCAGCATACGAGCATTCAATACTCCCTTAACAAGGATAAAATGAATTAATTTGTTTCAAACCACAACGTTTGTAAAACGTTCACATTCATGGAGCCACACAGTGCTGTTACTATTTTACCTCAGAATATCTGAGAATCAGATTAACATTCGACCAGCCAAACGTCGTGAATGTTTATATGCATGCATTCCATTGGTCTTCAAATTTCATTTCTCTCAGTCGATGTTGGAGCGCAGACGCCCGTTCTCGCCATGGCTCATCTGCCATGATGCTTGGAGGAATCACGCTGGCAAACTACACCACCTCACAAAGGCGAGCTTTGCTCTAAAATAAAAGGTGTCAAGGTTTTTTCCTGCAGTGTTTCTGTGTCCTGTTCGCCTTTAACCCTGAAAAATGCTTTTACCACCGGATAGAGTTGCCAAAATGTCCCAAGCAGCTACATGTCATCACTTGTTCCCAGGCCTTTTTTTCCGACGGGCCTGCGATCTTTTATTCATACACAAGACAGATTAGTCAAACGAGAACCCTACTAGCGAAGAATGCACCCTCAGGTATTTCCAAAATCTGGCCCTGTGACTTGACACACACCGGCCGCTCCAGCTCAGCTCCCTCGATGCACAAACACCTGCAGGCTCTTCCTTTAGCGTTTGGCTGCCCCAGCTCTCCCATGCGGCCCTTGAGCCTCTTACTGATATATCTGCAGCATCAATCCTCTTCCCACTGATGGTCAGACGGACTGAAATGCATACACCACTTACCTCAACAGAAAATCATCTATTTAAGAAAAAAAAAAGCACCAAACGACATCATCCCTTTTGTGTCATTTTCCGATTCCACACACTATCAAACAAACAAACAAAAAAGCATTTGTCATCACTTACTTATTGACTTTTACAAAATGTCCTACACCTCTCTTGTACATTTCTAATGCGTGACTGTTTTCATTCCTCGGACAAAACCGTATGATTGCAGTCAACGAAAAGCATGTGGCTACCAAGGGCTTGTGAATGATGGAGGTGAAACAGCAAAGACAGCTGCTCGAATGCTTTTGTGTTCGGCACAGATAAACCATCTGATTCCTGCTTCTCTCATTAGGTGTTACTGACATTAGTTGTGCTCTACAATACACTTACCCCCTTCAGAAACTCTCCAAGGACCAACTCTCTTCCTCTCCGAAAAACAACTTATTTAAAGTAAAGGGAAACAAAATAAATCAACAAGAGCTCAAACTCTGGGTTTCATTGATTGAATCTGCAGACCTTGGCATCACTGCCTGACTTCCAGCCACATGCATCCTGATGGATGAGGAATCTTTGGATATTAAGTCAGACAAAGATCCAGATGATCCCTTTATAGTTAATTGTGTGTTGCTGCACAGATTTAGAATGATTTGCTTGTCCTAGTTCATCATGTGTCTTTTGGCATATTTCTCAATTTTTCCAATCTCGACACTCAACACAAGTCAGACTATGTCTCAACTTCACACTCCATACTTCTGCTGGGGATGCACTTTGGATCCAAACTGTCAGTGGAGCTCCAATCTGAAATTCAAGCAGCACACTGTCTTAACATTGTGCTAACTAGTGGCCATTGCAACTACAGTAACTACAGTACAGTAATAACTACGAACAGATGGTGGTCCTGCTCAGCATTTGAGAACCTTTCCTCAACTCTCACTTCACTAAACTGGACAACATCAACTAATTCACTGGATTAGTGAAATGTAGTTCACTGAAGTTTGTCTTAAAAACAACAAAAAGAATCCTGTATGAGGATTGTACTGTCAGTGAAAGATAATGAGTTGCATTGACTAATTCCTTGAGGTCATGTCATCAGTCACGTCTAAGGAGGCTTGAGCAGCTGCTTGGCCGTGAGTAAAAATGAGATGAAAAGTCTATGATTGTGAAGTGACTGGGATGGAACACTTGCCGAGGTTGCTGGTATGATGGGTTGTCTGGATGCAGGTGGCCAATTTTCTTGGTTGATAGAACACAAGTCACTTGAGCAAAGAGGACTTTTCCTCCTTTAAATGCTGCTGTCACGCCTTAGTTGTATGTCTACAAGTACCTGTAGACGTATGGAATCCAATGTAAACAAAGAATTAAAACTACGCGTTAATAATCATGAAGTCCACCCACAAAATCTTGTGAATGTGCTACTTATACATCTGGAGAAGCAGTTCTGGTATAGATGATCTGCCACAGAGAGTCAAGACACCTGACAGTAGATTTATGCGCCTGACTTGGACGCAGTGTTCAGGAGATGCAGGACTACTGGACAATATGGCATCTCACACTCAGGATTGGTTTCACAGACGGATTCTGATTATAGTGCAGGAATGAGTTCTCTGCCAAAACCTCCAGTGAAAATGGATAGGATTTGATTGATGCATGTACTGCTCTTAGCCATAAAGAAAAATCCCTGGGAACAGGGTCTACCTGTGTGTAGATCTGAGATTCTCAGACTCTCATGAACATATAACGATACATTCCACCACATGATTTTCACTCTCTAATACCCAATCAACTGCTTTTGATGTGTACAATATACTGTATGTTTGTTTCTCTTCATTTTATGATCCCACAACACAATCCCGACCCATTCTACTCCTTCCCCAAGAATATTCCCTTGAGCATAACATTAACTCCTGGAGGTGACCTCTTTTGATCAAGCAGTGCTCCCACTCTATTGCGAGAATCTGACTGGAAACTTGGAGCACACAAGTCGATCACACAGCATTGGTCCATTTTGCATCAACCTAGTAAACAGTGGCACCTTAACGCATTAGGTCTGAAGAGGTGAGGCTTGCTTAGTGTGCGGGAGCTTCCCGTCTATGTGGCAGCCATTACAGCCCCAACAAGCTCCTTGTTCTCATAGTTATGCTAAGCATGTTGCATTGGTGTTGTCTACGGTGTCCGCATGGCAGACCAGCTACCCTGTAGACTCCACAAGCGGTCAATGGCAGACCTGAGAAATGAGCAAAAGCCCGGGTGTGATGGCAGTATTGGCAAATGACAAGGGAGTGGGTCGTCTGTTTTTTCACTGCTTCCTGAACAGGCTTGTGTTTACTTTCTGGTGCCAAAAATCACATCAAACCCAATTGTCCTGGCTAGACAGAACCTCTGTTGTTAAAATGCTGTGCAACCTGCTGCAATACTGAGCTTCATTTTGCATGGTGGGCCAGTGTGCTTCTCGACCTCAGTATGAGGTCTTCATCTTGAAACGGCATCACTATCAGTTGTTCAAAATTTCAGCTTGCTGTCAGCAAGAAAAACACAGAATGAGGAACAGCTGTGTGCATAGCTGCGTGTGGACACAATCCAGGCTGTGATGTACTTTTATCACTTGAGACCGTCCCGACTTGAGGATCTCATAGGACACGTTTGTTTCAAATACTTTCATCAGTATTACAAATCACCCCAATGCTATCACCATGAGGACAACGCACACCTCCTCTGAAATGTGTTACTGGTACTCTATATGCATTATTCATCGTTTTTCTGGTGAATACTTGCGTGAGCACTCTGTTCATAGGTGATGTATAGAGGCTGAGAGAGCTTTTAGTAAATCCATTAGTGGTTTTAATTTGGCTATAAATTGTTGATTGTGACCATAAATGATTGCCGTTGTTAAGCATTAACTCATATCTTTAAAACACTTTTAATAATACACATGTCAAGGTGTCTGATGAATTTAATGTCTGTGCTGACTGAATCAATCACTAAGCTCATTTGACAGCACACCAGCCAGTGATGAAACATGTGACCATCCTCAAATGGTTTGGCTCAAACCTGCTGAACAGGGACCCACAAAAAAAGGAAAAAAAAGAAAAAAGAAAATGAAAGGCCCACTGTCCTTACAACCAGCTGGATCATATTATATCTCATTTCCAAAACACTTCCCGCAATATCGCTGTAACTTTGACACAGTTCAGGCACTTAAATTTGTTAACCAGGCTATTCTAATTAGGCTTTGGTAAATCAAACAACTGCTGAGTAAGTGTGTCCCTTTGTTTCACTGCCAAAATAATACAGCTGAGAATATATATTCAACAGGCTCGTGTTACCAAAGAAGCTCAAATCTGGCACTCACACTTGACCTGTGGCTCCATGGAAATAGATGGGTTTGACACAAAGGGGTTGATTGTGCACAGGATAAGTGATTTACTTTAGACTGAAGGAGCATTCCATTGAAAATTTGAGAACATTGAGGTGAACTGTGCACCACAAATGTATTTGCTAGATATATATACACTGTATATGTATTTATGTATGTATGTGTCTAAAAAATACATTAAACGTAATAATGAGTACACCTAATCTTAAGAATTTTCAAAGTACATCCCAAAGCACCAGGAGCAATTTGGTTTGTCATACCATAATATCATCCCATTATTTGCATTTCCTTGGCATCTACAGGATATCTACGACACTTTGTTGCACAATGTGTGACTAGCTACATAGAAGCACATTTGGGATCCTACACCATAAGTGTAACTTAATTAGACTGTTTCTTCTTACACAGCTATGTGCAACTATTCCGATATTTATTTTCCCTAAGCAAGGGTATGTTTTCGTCTGTAACCATACCATCAAAAATTTGACTTCTCTGCATCTTTGAGCTTAATCACTTCCAGGAATCTGAAATCCTATAATGCCTTTCCACTTTGACACAGACGTGCGGTTCAATTCAAGGCCCACTGCAGCTGCAGCCCGTAACGATAAACTCAGTCCCAAGGAACTATTCCTCTGTCCAGTAGAAAGTCACTGCTCTGAAGTAGAGCTGCCGAAGATACAGGCTAGCAGTGGAGGAAAGGAGATCAAATACTGGACGAGGACACTGTGGACATTGGAGAAAGTCTCATTTCCGTAGCTGCTTTCCCACACTTTGCAAGAACCCAAAAAATTTGAACTAAACTCATAAGTAACTGGATGGAGGGATAGAGACAGAGTTCCAACACAAAGTCAGAAAACATACCCAGAGAAATAAGAGACTCCTGAAAGCTAAGGCTGCAGTCGTCCTTCAATTCTGACACAAACTGACTGGAACGGACAGCAATCGCCGCATTGACTGGATAGTGATGACGTTGTCGAACCACGGGGGCTTTGCACCACAGCGTGCCCACAAGCAGCAATCCAAAAGCTGTTCACTAAGTGTAACACAAAGTGTCGCCATAGTGCTGACAAATTACATAGAAGAATGAGACAAACTTGGCAGAGCAAGCAGAAAATAATGGTGAATTGGAATGAAACACAAAACAGAGGCTGTTTTTGTAGCTCCCAGTTAGTTAATTCTGCAATCCCAAAATTGTTGAAGGAAATGGCTGACAATCTGGTAAACACAGATGGCTGTGGTCTTAATGTGTATGACTCACAGTTGAAAAAGTTATTGGAAAATTTGTACAACTGCTGATTACAGTCTGTTTACACACAGGCAGAAAAACAAAGTTTGATTCCAGTGTGTGCCTCTACACAAAGGGTCAGAGTGTTTGCATCCAGGTACTTCAATTGGCACGCAAACTCAGCATGAGGTAACATGCCGGCAGGATTCTTAAAGGTGGAATGCCAATTCAGCATCTCCTCTCCACGCCCCCAGCCGCCTCCCCCGAGCAATGTTTTATTTACCTCCCTCTCACAGCTAACAAGCATGTCATTAGATGGAGCCACACACTCCACATGTGACCGCTCCAGACTCATTACCTCAGCTTGCTACAGACCTCCAGCAACAAATGGTGGCTGCTGGATCACACAACACGGGGCGGCATCTGCTGAGCGTCTGGCTTTCATCATCATCGACGACTGTGCAATATTAGCAATAACTGTGATATGGGTAATGATTACCATCAAACAAAAATGTATTAGTGATGCAATAAAAGGGGAATAAAACGTAGAGCGCCAGCATTAAGTAGGATGGAAATAGCAAATAAATGTGTTCAAACTGTGAGAAGCTGGTGCATGTAAATATATGCTGAAGTGCGGCGGCATATACTCTTGTTCGAAGTTGTCCATCTAAATTTCATGGGGTGTCAACAAACTTCAATGGTGTGCTCAGAACTGCTCAGTGTGTGACGCATGTCTAAATTATTCATGACGAACACACGCAACGTACGGCAATATGAGAGGAATACATCCCTAAAATTTTTCCTGCTAACTTGTAGTCCTAAATGCTATGGGAATGACGGTCTGAAGTTCTACCCTGTCAGGTTTGCACAGCAAACATTTTAGTGGTGCATAATGGTGTGACATAAATGAGCGTAAATACAACTATTACAGAGGCGCCTAGAGCATCCCAACACATGCTTGGACTCTGTCCAGGCTGCTTCTTGCTTTACTGCTTGGCCTCGGTGTGTGTGTCAAAAGACTGTCAGACCTTTCCACGGATGGTTTCTACCGTCTGATATGAGATTGGAAGCAGGTGAAAAACACACGGGCTCTATCGCCGTAACCTCTGTAGAGAAAGTGAGTAACATTAATGAGGTGAATGCATGATGAGAGTTGAAAAAATAAAGGGAGGGAACCAAGAATGGATTTAGCAATGAAGCCTTCATGTAACAGCGCTGTCCATGGTGTACACCCTAACCCCCCCGAGATGGAACCTGAGTGAGTGGGTGAGTGATGAAGAGACGAGGTTGGTCTGTTCTACTTTATGACTCTTGCTGTCCTACCTCAGACTGCTTTATACTCACACGCGAACATGCAATGCTAAAATCACAGGGGTGAATCAGGATCTGAAGAATGAATTGATATCACATTTAGGACCTAATTCAACTTCTCAATTCTCAGTTTTGCAGTGATCTTTCAAAATATGCGTTGAAAGTCTCGCATCGAGTTGTAGACAAAATGCCTTTAACACTCAGTGGTTGATTTACCAAATCTCCCAAAGGTGCTCTGACTTTCCGTAAATGGTTTTGCAGTTGAGGACCAAGTTACAAGAAAAAAGCACAATGCTACAACAGCGTTGGAAAACCTCAAGTTACAACAGTCTGCATTCATAGAGCAATCACACTAAATGGTATTTTGTGGTTAAGTTTCATGAATCCCCCAAGAACCTACCTAGTAAAATATTTGACTGGAGGACCGTTTTGAGAATGCAGCCTGAAATCAAGAACCTTCTGAGAGACACGCTTGGCCGCTTTTCTAGGTAGCATATGAGGATTTTCTTTGACAAATTATGTTGCTTAGATACCCATACATCTGGACATCAACACTTTTAGCAGAGGATTATTATGGCTGTCACCAACATGCAGGAAGGGTAAGATGCGAGGGATCTTCGCTCTTCACTTGTCTGCAAAGATGAAGACAGGAAAAGCAAGATGGCAAGAGAGCAGCGATCCTGAAGGACTGCGTGAGGAAAGAGGAGCACAAAGGAGATTTCTCATTTCTCCTTTCTCTGGTCCTATCCTGCCACTCTGACGTGTGAAAACCAAAGAGGCCTTGACAGAACAAACACACAGGAGGAGCTACCACCAATAAAAGTAACAACACAACACAACACATTCCTGCGAAATGTCTGAGCTGGAGGAAGAGCTGTGCAAAGAGCTCTTGGCAGACAGCGCTTTCTCCCTGGAAAGAAGAGGAATTGACTGGCAAGGCCAGTGTGTGTATGTGTGTGTGTGTTGAGCAGACTGCAGGCCTTTTATCCTCTGTTCATCACTTCTCTCTTCCCTGAAACACTAAAACAATCTCATTGCTGACGCTCTTGAAGTGAACCATTCGACTTGATGTAACAGGAAAAGAGACCGATATGACGGACAATCAGGTATCATTCTGGGATTCATGCATATTTACTGCCTAACCAATTCCAGATTTTCCACCTTGTGAGGCGGGAGATTTTACATAAATTGACCAAACTAAGACTGATTATCACAACAGTTTCTATTTCACACGGAGTGATTTGAAATACTGAGTAACCCACTGACTTACATGAAGGAAATTGTCATATGTCTCAAAAAGAGTGCCTGAGTAATCACATGTGAGTTATGTGGTAATATTGTAGCACTACTCTAAAACTGGACAGAGTAACATGGTAGAGCCGTCGCTGCAAATGACTTGTTTTAAGGACTTTCTCCTCGTACCCATCAGGCTCTGCCGCTCCCTTGCATATGAGGTGAAACGTACATACACCCTCGTTAGCATGCTTTTTATGGAGACTAGTGCACCAACTAGTGAGGTGCGCAGCACCGCAGGCTGTGGCTTTCAAAGAAAACGCAGACTGAAAAGAGTTTTCGTGTCATTTACAGCTTGTTCCCCGTAGACCAGTAAAGTAAGGGAACATGCACACTCACCATACTGGCACAATGTGCCTTTGAAGCCCTCTGGACACTGACATATCTCATCCCCAAGCTCTGCACATTGCCCTCCATTGAAACAGGTACTTGCTCCACACACTCCTGTGAATAGCAAAAGAGTAGATCACATGATACAGAAAATTCAGATGGCACTGTGGACATGTCTCCATCCATATGAATGTACATGTGAAGAGACAGAGCTGAACTTGGGACATTTTTGGACAAAATTTGATGGCATAAACGCGTGAAATCATTGTTGAAACTTGGTTAGTTTTGATGACATCGTTGTGTAGCTGGATGACCGTGCCGCACTAACTGTGTGTACAGGATGACATCACTCTACTAGGCTGATAAAGCTGCTGTAATTTATTTAAGTAGCCCCAGTCTGACACTGTTTTTGGAGACGTTGGAGGCAACACTTTTTTATGAGTGTGTACGGATTTGAGTGTTCTAATCAAACATTCAAAGAAAAGTTACCTACGTTGTTTACCAGGCTCACTAAAGGAGTTACTCATTTCTGCTGAGGATGAAGCCAGACATGCAACTACAGTACGTAAAAGGGATGTCCACGTTTTTAATTTACCCTGATATGATTTGGTAATAGAGTATCTGCACATGGTAAAAACTGTTGGCATAACAGTACTGAATTACTGGGAATTTGGATTACTCACGGTGTAGGCAGCCCATCTCATTGTCTTTCTGTGTCCAGCCAGGGCAGCACTTATAAACAGTGTGTACGTCCATATTGTACGCCTGCCTGTAGACTGTGTAGTACCCTGTCCTAGATAAAAAAGGGTATATTAGTGGTGATATTGTGGGTTTAAACAGTCATTTCTGCATTTACCAGTGATGAACTTGTGGGCGCAACATGGATAAGTATAAGATGAAACTATCATTTTGAAAGGCCACATTTTGACTAAAACATTTTTATTACTTTCGATTGGATGGATATTACACTTCGTAATTTAGGAGAATGAAGCAACTTTGTGACTTGAGCCTCTATAATTCAGCAAACTTTGTATTGGTGCCAGTGGTTCCTTGGGAAGTATGACTCTCCCCCCCTCAGCAAAGTGCCTTGCCTCTGGCCAGAAAAATGGGTCGTCCTTTGGGCCCCATAAAGAGACATTTGTGCATAGTAAAGACGCCGCTGCTCTCACCTCCGCTCATAACCTATGCACCAACGCTGGCTTGTGCAACCCTGTTTCCAGACCTTAGCCACGCGGGTGAAAGCCTGAACACATGGCTGACGAATTGCCATCATGGACATCTCTTGGTCAGCACAAACATTTGGCCTGCAACGAGAAGCACATACAGTCAAGAAGGCAAAACATCACCCTCAAAAAACAGCCCATGCATGTTTCTTGCATCCACTTTGACACACAGTAAAAAGGTTAAACAGCCATGAGGCTGTGCAGACTTGAAGCGTGTGTATTTGGATATTGTACATGCTTGTGTAGGAACACATGTTCCATACAATGGATGGATTGCATGTGAGCATCCATTCATCACACATGTGCACCAAGGTCTTGTTTGTCATCCAATTATACAAGATCCTGGCGGTTGATTATGTTGCAACATGCATCTCATGGCTTGCACCCTGCTTCAAAACAACCATTAAACACCACATGGAAAACATGGAAAATGTAATTCCAAAGAGTTTGTTTGAAGTGCATTCAGTTTCTTGTGCACATAGTGGAGTGGAGGTTTACATCTGTCATAGATGGTCTGTATCCTGCTGTTGTCAGTTCAGGTATTCCAAAATAACCTCATCATCTGGCTTTAATACAACTGTGCTGCCCGAAGCAATTAACAACAGCTATTATTCCTGTCCTGTAATTAGAAATTGTACAGCAGTTATGTCCACTGTGCGCTATTTGAGTTCATAAAACCCTTTGCAGGTTTAGAGAATTCATTCTACAGGTGGCCACGACGCAGATGCACGCTACAGCGTCTCACATTGGGGGCCGAAAAGAGCGACCCCTCGTGGATGAAATAAATTAGGCAATTATATTCCATTCCACTTTGTAAAATTTAATTATTCGAGTGGCATCGCTGAAACGTTTAATGATATAACGATATATCATTAAACATCAGAATGATATATCTGAGGAATCCCTTATCAAATATATAAAATATTGCAAGGTTATGACACAATTGTTATGAATGTAAAGATAGAAAGTCAGGCAACCTTCACTTACATTCCAAGCTGGAGCTCCGAGGTTGATGCGAAGCCTATGCTGCACAACGAAATAAATAGAATTACGCTCTCGGGGAGCATACTTGCAGCAGCCAATCGGTCGTGGAGATTAAATCAAGCGCAGCCTTTTAATTCTCTCGGATGAAGCGCATCCTACAGTGTTTAGAAAGTTATCCTGTGAGAAGCACTCCACATGAAGCTGTTTCTTTTAAAATGTGATCCTTGGTGATGTAGAGGAGAGACGGTGGATCGTGTTGTTTCATGTCAGTCGCTTTGTTTGAATGGCCGGGTAAAGTGAACGTGAACGCACCACCCACAGTCAGTGAGGGGCCAGGTTCCAGACTGAAAACCACCGCGATCATCCTTAACTGCGAGGTGGGATGGGGGTGGGGGGTTCATGAAAATCCCAGTTTGTGAACCAATTCCGTACAAATTTTGCAGGAAATCTTGTTTCCACGCTACTTTTGACGTTGGTTTTGAAACTGCAGAGTACAGGTGATATTTAGCATACACTCCATCACACCGGAACAGCTGTCAATACAACATACTGCTACACAAGCAAATTAAGTTAAAATCAAATTAATTAGATTAAGTTAAATTAATACTAAATGTTGGTTGTCTGATGGCATGAGGATCCCTTCTTGGTGAGAATAAATGACCCTGTATTATACGCGTCAAATTAGGGTGCAGTGATTTAACCTATTCTCATATTGCAGAAACTGCGGGACATAAAAGCTCACAGAGAGCAGTCTCAATACAAGAGTTCGTAATACTTTGCACATAATTTCTTGTATAAAACCCGATGACAGTGTGTGAAGGTGAATGAAAATGTGGTTGCAATTTGTTGTAGTTACAAATGTTTTTATTTTCGATTTGTGCGCACCGTTGTTGTGTCGTCACTTCCGCTTTCACTCGTCCCTTCCACAGTCACAGAGAGACTACAAGGGGGAAATGCTTCTCAGTTTCACCGTCTTTAATTCTTAAACAACACCACGTCTGTCTGAGTGTTGTCTGGAAGTCTATAGCCATCTGTAATATTACGCACGCAGTCTGCAATTGAAGGCGTCCAGTGACAAACCAAAGGGTAAGAGGAAGAAAGATAGCACGTTAGCTTCAAATGGCGGTTATGTTGTCATTGTCATTGTCTACCTGAATCTGAAATAGTTTCCTTGATAGTGGCATAATTTTGCAACTGCTCCGCACAATAGGTACTGTCTTAGTTTGAAGCTATGTCATATATCTGCTATATCCTCTCACTGTATCCGAGCAGAGTATTGTTATCCTTGAAATCAGTTCCTTGCCCATGAAGTGTTTTTGCGAAAGAATCTGCAGTCAGCAGACACCAAGTTAGCATCACAAGATGTTATGTGGATGTCCTCTCGCCTGCTTACCGCCGATCTGCCGTACAAAGGCTGTCTTTGACTGCAGCAAGGCTCCAAAGAAACATTTGTTTTCTTGCAGTCTCAGTGGCAACTGCTGATGATTCAGATGTGGCATTAGTCATGCAGCTACGTGTCAATGTGTTTTCATTTCATTGTATTGCTAATTTCTGACATCTGTGCCAGCCATTTTGTTCAGACTTCTGATATATTCTCCACAACATTCTGACGTTGACTTGTGATGGCAAGACCAAGTCATTCTGTGGTGCTGTCACAATGAACAACTCAAATTTCTTTCTAGCCAAATGAACGGAGCAGCGTTTCCCTCTCCAACTGCTGAGATTGCAGAGATGAATCGCATCCACTATGAGCTGGAGTACACAGAGGGGATCAGCCAAAAGATGCGCATCCCAGAGATGCTCAAAGTTGCCCCTCATCCTTCCGATGATCTCACAGGCGGATCACAGGAGATTCCCCACAGCGTTGTAATGCAAGTCCCAGAGAGAATTGTAGTAGCTGGTATGTCGTTTGGGCTCTTTGGGCTCTGTTATAGTATGACTCACCAAGTCTAGCAGGAAGTTGCCCTGCATTACATTTCAATGAGAACATAACATTGTTGTATTACTAAAAAAAAGTGTTGTGTCAAAGCCAGGAAGTAAATCAGTGAATTAAATGTTTGATCACCAATTCACTCTTTTCCCTCACATTGTGATTATATTTCCACAGGGGCTTGTAATGACCCTCAGTTTTCCAGACCCAGAGACCTTGATTTGATTCAGTCCACTCCACTTGAGGCACTCTCATTGAAAACACCACCAAGAGTCCTCACCCTCAGTGAGCGACCCCTGGACTTCATCGAGGACGAGCAGAAGCCAGCCCCAGACAACACCGAGGTGACTGTCAATAAATAGATGATTACAAAATGAAGTTAGTATTGGGCACAACATCATCTCATAAATGTGATTTAAAGAATTATATTTTTTTTCAGGTATCGTTAAACAATGTGAATTGTTGTAATGACAATTAAGATTCCTGAGAATCACATGTTCCTGTCAAACCATGCCACTAATATGGCTAAATGTGTTGTTACCATTCTCTTAAGTCGAGGCCCCAAGGGCGACCACGACGGGAACGCTCGGCCAGTGAAAACGCAGGTGTCCGCCAGAACCAGCAGTCGACGCGAAGTGATGCAGCGTAAGTATTGATGTTCTTGTTGACAAGTTGCCAGCTCTGGGAAAATTTTCCAATGCACTGCTGCTCTGATTATCTTTGTTTCTGCTTTTTGATTCCCCCTTGTGTGTTGCAAAGCAGAAGTGTTTCCGCTTTCAGTGTAATGTTGAATATAGCTGTTTGTCGCTTTTGCTAACACATTAACACCAAAGTTTTAGAATTCTCAACATCTTCATGGTTTTCATTTAAAATAATGCCAGAAAAACTGCCAAGTCATGATTTTTAAAAAAGGTGATTATTGTTCCATCAAAACAACCTATTTTGTTGTGATGGAAGAACTTAATCAGTAGAAAAATGTTTATAGGAATTTTAATATCCAGATTCTTGTCACAAACTCATAAATTTTGACTGTAACTAGAGTTGACTCGCTGACGTCAGCAGATATTTTAGGCTGATGTCAACGATCACCATTGAGCCAACAAAGACATCTTTTATTAGTAGTATTTATAGGAAGCCTCATCCAATTCTGATGCTTTGATCTGTGTAAGCCATTATAGTCGGTGTTAGCCAGCCATCTAATACAGCCAAACAACATAAATAAATCAAGAGCTGACAGCAGGTTCAGTGTGGTGCCCACTGTCTGCAGCAGTGAGTGAGGAAAAGAGCAGCTTCGATTCCAAATTTGGCTGCCCTTTTTGACAAGGGCCTTGCTCACTGGCCACACCTCTTGAAAGTAGTCGCCTTCGCTCAAGTTATCAACATTTCCAAACATCTGTTTTGTGCGTGCTCGAGACAAAGAGGGTCTGCAGTTTTATCATGATTTTATCATTCTCCCCACATTCTTCGGCCAATACATTAAGGCGAAAACCTTACTCACCAGTATGAGCAGGGTCATCATATTCAATGTTAATGTATCCATAGTTTTGTCACGCTGGACACCACCTCTCTTCAAAACCACTGGTAGGTTGTCCTACTGCTGAGAGAAAACACAAATAATGTTCACTCTGTCTCAGTTGTGTTGTCAATGGAAGGAAAGAGCTATCAGCAATTGACAGTGTTAAGCTGCACGGATTGTTCTTTTTTGTTTGTTTTTTTATATTACTGCTTCTATTTACGTAGTTTCTTCTACCATAGTCGGTGAAGTTGAGGTCAGTTTCTTCTCCCTCACTTTCTCCCTTTCCTTCCCCTACCATGTCCCTTGCTATTCCCTCATCTTCTATCTTTTCTTCCTCGTGTCCCCCCGACTCGGCCCCCCTGAACAGTGTGAGCGCAACCCCTGCAGCCTCAGTTTGCCCTTGTCCCCCTCTCACCTCCGTGGGTGAAGAAGATCACAACCTGTACAGCGCTAGTGGTGTTCTGTCTTTCATCCAGTCCACCACACGCCGGGCTTACCAGCAGGTCCTCGAGGTCTTGGATGAGAACCCTCGCAGGTGATCTGCCAATCAATCCATATCACCAAGAGTCCATTCTAGTTGGGAAGCTTAGAAGTTTACCGCTCTCAAAATTCAGAATGCTGACAGCATTAGAGGAAAGATATTTTCAGTTGTTGACTCTCATTTCCACGCATAAGCTTCTTTGTAAGCGATTGGCAAAATAATATTTCACTGCTCCCAGTATCATTGTCAAATCTTAGCTTTACTCGTATTGTTTTGAAATCGTGGCAGTGTTTGGTGTGGTCGGCTCAAATACTGAAAATAGCTTTCTGAACTCACAGTAACAGCCTCGAATGCTGCATGTATTTGTACATATGACCTCTCCTAGTATGTCTTGGTTACACGTCTAATCTGTCTTAGTTGGCCCAATGCTTTGCCAATTAGTTTACAAAAAGGAAACATATTAGTGGAAAGAGTTAAGTCAGCACATTGGAGGTCAAGACAGTAAACTGGATTCTCATCTTGTCAAAAATGTACCGCAGGGCTTTGAAAAGTTGTAGTTGAGTGTCTTCTAACTCTCATACGAGCATTCCTGTCCAAATGAGTGCATATACAGGAGGTACTGGGGAGGATGAAATTTGAAGGTGTTGAAGCTGCAGTGACAAGAAATTGATAAATGTTCGATTTAAAGGTCATCAAATACTGTAGATGTCCTTTACTGTTTGTGAAAACCACAAGCTAGTTTGCAACCTTGCCCATTTAGATCAGAAGTTTGTCTCTGCATGTATATTGTACCTTGTGTGTTCCTCCTCTAAACTTCACTCTCTCCCACCCATGCTATTTCTCCACACCTTTAGCAAATCCTCACTGCGAGGGGGGTCAGCCTCAAGCTCCCACCCCATGCATGACTCCAGGTAATTTCACCTGGCACTGAAATTCCACTGTATTGCATGTTATTTTCCTCCGTTCCCCTCTCCTTCAATTTTCAGTCTAAGCACCAATCATGATAAGGGAGGAGCAGATTCACCAAAATTATTCGTCACTATTGTTTGTAGCTTAACTCAGTTTCTCACTTTTCAAGGCTTGCACTAACAGCACTGGACACAACTCTAGAGGGAGGGATGGATGACATGACTGTGGTCGATGCGGCAACGCTGCGACGTCAGGTCAGTCGCTTCCCCCGCACAGCTATCATCTCTTCATTGTTATTATTTGGAATGAGCACTGTCTGACCGAGAATGTGTTCCTGATTTACAGCTCATCAAACTCAACCGGCGGCTCCAGCTCTTGGAGGAAGAGAACAAGGAGCGAGCAAAGCGTGAGATGATCTTGTACTCAGTCACTGTGGCTTTCTGGCTCGTCAACACGTGGGTGTGGTTGCGGCGTTGAGGATGACTTTTTTTCCGCAAATCACAGCACTATAGGATCTGCTCTTTATTCCGTATTTTAGCTGCTCACTGCACCCAGGCTCCCTGGAAAGAGACCTCTGATGCATGTGCATAATGCTGGTGGCAAACAGAGTTAATACTTTGATTTTGTTTATTTAACATATGTACAGTTTTATTTTTTATATTTCTGTTCATTCTATGATGGTGTTATTTCAAACCCTCCAGCTTGATGTCGGATGCAAGCATTTGTAAATAGTTCTTGACGTTGCTATATGCCTCGGACTAAGAGTGGAAATGCAGCGCTATAAGTAAATTGAATGTTGAGTATTTATTAGACAGAGTGTTAAATGAACAGGAAAATATTAAGTACTGCCATTCAGCAGAAGTACGATACTTGCCCTGTATTTGTACAAATGGTTGAATTCAAAAGCGCCCAATATGTTTCTTTTTGTTGTAGGGGGGCAAAAATCCACAGTTACTTATTTTTCCATCCCTTTCTGAAAGGTGATATATTGCTTATTTTCCTGCTCATGTTCTTTGTGGCCAATGCTGATGTTTCATTGTAATAAATGCCTACAACTATGTAGCCACAGTCATGGTTTCTCAATTTTCCCATTTGTGGCATCACATGAAACAGTTGTTCCGTTACCAAAAAAAGAAAAGAAAAATCTAGGGACATAATGCAAACCCATAGTTACATAGTGTTGTTTAACAGTTAGTGCCACATGTCATTGAAAAAGATTACAAAGAAAATAGAATCAGTGTGTCAATAGAATCTTTTTTAATTATTTGTCACTCAAAATGATACTAATGGGCATATACCTATCATGAATTATACAATCATGAAACTTATCATCACAGTAACGATAAGCAAGCAACCCTGCAACAAGAAGTTTTGAACCTCTTGAATTATCATTACACTAACATAAACATCCGGAAATAGTGAAATGGAGTGAGACTGACTCCAAAGTGTGACATAAGTAGAAATGCTCTGAGTAAATCCTGAACCTGTTAGTACAATTCTTCTAGCAGCTGGTATTCTGTAGTTGACACTTGATTTGCACTGAACCTTTCCACTGATTCAAACTGTTAAGATTGTGGAGCATCCACAACCTTTGGATCCTCTGACACTGATGGCTGTGTATTCTCTGCCTCGGGAGCTGATGAATTAAACACAGTTGTCACAAACATAGAATTTGTCTCGGGATGGGTAGTAGATGTGTCCTCTCTCTGACTCATCATAGGCTCATCCTGAGCGTTAGTTCCTGATTTGAACTCCGTGTTTGACACTGTCTGCTGGGAGAGAAGCCCTGAGGGAGTCTGGTCATCAGATTTCATGTCTACATTCTTCATTAAATCATTTGTCAGAAGTGAATGATGGATGTCTGGAAAGTGGATGATCTCCTGCTGAATTCCGTGGAACTTTTCAAACGGATCAAATGGTGAAGCCATTGGGACATCTTCAACCTCTGGATCCATTACGAATAATGACTGTGTCGGCTTCTCAGCTGATGTACTGCTCCCACATGTCAAGAGCGATGAATTAGTTTCAAGATGAAAACCGAATGTGTCCTCCCTCTGACACTGGATCAGTTCATTCTCGTGTTTAGTGCTGTATATGGTCTCTACCTGACCCTGAAATTTTGTGTCCATGTTCTCCAGGTCTGGCAGATCATTTGTGCACACTGGACGATTTATGTCTTGAACTTGAATGTGCTCTATTTGATTTGCACTTGATTTCGCCACTGGTCCAAACAGCACAGACACAATTGGATCTACAACCTCTGAATCCAAAGGCACCGATGGCTGCAGGCAATCTTCAGCTGATGAACTGCTCTCACTAGTCAACAATGAATTTGTCTCATGCTGAGAATGTGATGTGTCCTCACTCTGACAGCTGATTGGTTCAGCCTTGTCGTCATCCCCTGACATGACTTCTGTCTTTACCCTAGAAGTCTGTGGGAAGACCCATGTAGTTGAAGAGGTTTGGTTTTCAAATTCTATGTCCACATCCTTCAGATCTGGTCCATCATTACTCTGCGGTCGGCTGTGAACTTGTAGAGGCGGAATGACCTCTCGATGATTTGCACTGAACCCAATAAGTGTCTCAGGAGCCAAAGGCTCCAGGGCATCTACAGCCTCGTGATCTATCAGCAGTGATGGCTGTGTACACTTTGCAGATAATGAACAATTGCAACCATCTCCTGTCAAAAACAATGAATTTTCCTCGAGCGCATACAAGAGTGTGTTGTCTCTCTGACTCTTTATTGGTTCATCTGCGTCATTGTTTCCTGATAGGTCTGTCTCAAACTGTGTCTTTGTCCTGGAGGCAGCTTCAAAGTGGAATAGAGTTGAGGAAATGTGGTCCTCAAATGTCCTGTCCATGTTCTCCTGATCACTCGTCTGTAGTGGACAATTACTGTCTGGAAGTTGGATAAGCTCCAGCTGATTTGCATTGGACATCTCCACTGATTGAAACAGTGAAGCCTCCAAGGTGTTTACAACCTTTGTCCCCATAGTCTGTGATGGCTGTAAAGACTGTTCAGGTGATGAGCTGCACCCTCTCCTAACAAACGATGAATTTGCTTCAACATCAGGGGTGGTTGACCCCTCACTCTGACAGCTGATATGTACATTCATGTCGTTATCGTCTGATATGACATCTATCTTTGCATCAAAGGATGTTTGAGGGGCACAGGTATACTCCTCAGATCTCGTTCTCATATCCTCTACATCTGGTAGAGCATAACTATGCAGTGAACAATCAACATCTGGAGGTTGATCAATCACCCGTTGATTTGTGCTGGATTCAAGCGGCAAAGGCTCCTGGGCATATATCACTGTGTGATCGCCCATTAGCAATGCTTGTGTACTTTCTTCAGCTGCTAAACTGAATCCACTTGTCATGCACGATGACTTTGCTTCAAGATCAAAATCAAATGTGTCCTCCCCCTGACTTTTTATAAGTTCCCTCTTATTGTTATCTCCTGATACAATGTCTGTCTTTCCTCTGAAGGCTGTCTGAGGTCTGAGAGTTACAGAATCATTGTCTTCAATGTTTGTGCTCATGACCTTATGATCTGGCAGATCAGTAGCTGGCAGTGGAGGAGGGCTGTCCAATGGATGTGCACTGACTGTTTTCACTGATTCAACAAGCAAAGGTCCCAAGGCATCTTCAACCATTGGACATGTGAGCAGTCTTGACCGCATTGAGTCCTCAGCAGATGTATTGGGCCGATCTGACAAGAATGGTGAAGTAGCTTCAGCATCGAAATTGGGTGTGCCCTGGTTGTTATTGCCTGAATTTACCCCTGTATTAGCTCTGAACGCCGTCTCAGGAGAAAGTAGTGTTGCAGAGATCTGGTCGTCGGATTTAATGTTCGCCAGGTCTGACAGATGACAAGTCTTCAGTGGACAGTTATTTTCTGGAAGTTGGATGAGCTCTATTTGACTTGTATCTGACTTCGCTGCATCTTCTGCTGTTTCCAACAGCAAAGGCCTTATGAGATCTAAAACCTCTGCTTCAACCAACACTGATGGATGTGCATACTCGACCTCCACTTGTGTCAGCAGCAAAGGCTCTGGGGCATCCACAACATTTGGATCCACCACGAATAATGGCTGAATACTTGAACCACCTGATGTGCTCCACCCACTTGTCAAGAACAACGTGTTTCCTTCATGGTCAAAATTGGCTGCCTCCTCTTTTTGACATATGAGAGTGTCATCTTTGTCTTTAACTTTTATTATAACCTCTGACGGCGCTGTGAAGGATGCCTGAGGGAGGACATGAGTTGTGGAAATGTGGTCCTCAAATTTTGTGTCTGCGATTTCCACAATTGCAGTCTGTGGTGGACACTGAGTATGCGCATGTTGGATGATTTCAAGTTGATTTGCCCTAGAATTTGTAGTTGTTTCCAACAGCAGAGGCTCCATGGGATCTAAAACCTCTGGATTTACAAACACTGAAGGATGCACAGACTCCACTTCCACTGGGACACACGGCAAGGGCTCTGGGGCATCTTCAACACTTGGATCGACCAGGAATGATGGCTGCATACTGGCATCACCTGATGTACTCCACCCACTTGGGTTTCCTTCAAGATCAACATTGGCTGCATCCTCTCTCTGACATATGAAAAGTTCATTCGCGCCTTTATCTTTTGACATAACCTCTATTGGCACTGTTGGGGATGCCTGAATGGAGCCTGTCGTTGTGGAAATGTGTTCCTCAGAATTTGTGTCTACAATTTCCACAACTGGCAAATCAACAGTCTGTGGTGGACACTCAGCATCTGCATGTTGGATGATTTCGAGTTGATTTGCACCAGACTTTGTAATTGTTTCTGACAGCAAAGGCTCCATGGGATATAAAACCTCTGGATTTACAAACACCGAAGGCTGCTCCGACTCCACTTCCACCGGTGCAAATGGCAAAGGCTCTGGAGCATCCACAGCATTTGGATCCTTCAGGATTGACTGCTGCTTACCCTCATCACCTGATGTACTCCACCCACCTGTTAAGAGTAAAGGGTTTCCTTCAAGATCAACACTGGCTGCATCCTCCCTTTGACATATAAAAGGTTCATTTGCGTCTTTATCTTTTGAAATACCTTCCATTGGCACTGTTGGGGATGCCTGAGGGGTGACTGGAGTTGTGGAAATGTGGTCCTCAAATTTAATGTCTATCATCTCCTCAGTTGGCAAATCAGTAGTCTGCAGTGGACACTCAATATCTGCATGTTGGATGATTTTGACTTGATTTGCACCAGACCTTGTAATTGTTTCTGACAGCAAAGGCTCCATGGGATCTAAAACCTCTGGATTTACAAACACTGAAGGCTGCACAGACTCCACATCCACTGGGACAAATGGCAAAGGCTCTGGGGCATCTTCAACATTTGGATCGACCAGGAATGATGGCTGCATACCGGCATCACCGGATGTACTCCACTCACTTGTCAAGAGCAAAGGGTTTCCTTCAAGATCAACATTGGCTGCATCCTCTCTTTGACGTATGAGAGATTCAACATCCTCTATATCTTTTGACATAACCTCTATTGGCACTGTTGGGGATGCCTGAATGGAGCCTGTAGTTGTGGAGATGTGGTCCTCAGATTTTGTGTCTACGATTTCCACAACTGGCAAATTAATAGTCTGCAGTGGACACTCAGTATCTTCATGTTGGATGATTTGGAGTTGACTTGCACTGGAATTTGTAAATGTTTCCAACAACAAAGGCTCCATGGGATCTAAAACCTCTGGATTTACAAACACTGAAAGCTGCACAGACTCCACTTCTGCCGGGGCAAACAGCAAAAGCTCTGGGGCATATACAACATTTGGACTGACCATGAATGATGGCTGCATACTGGTATCACCTGATGTACTCCACCCACTTGTCAAGAGTAAAGGGTTTCTTTCAAGATCAACATTGGCTGCATCCTCTCTTTGACATATGAAAGGTTCATTCTCGTCTTTATCTTTTGACATAACCTCTATTGGCACTGTTGGGGATGCCTGAGTGGAGCCTGTAGTTGTGGAAATGTGGTCCTCAGATTTTGTGTCTACGATTTCCACAATTGGCAAATCAATAGCCTGTGGTGCACACTTAGTATCTTCATGTTGGATGATTTGGAGTTGACTTGCACCAGACTTTGTAATTGTTTCTGACAGCATAGGCTCCATGGGATCTAAAACCTCTGGATTTACAAACACTGAAGGCTGCATAGACTCCACTTCCACTGGGGCAAACGGCAAAGGCTCTTGGGCATCTACAACATTTGGATCCACCACGAATGATGGCTGCATACTGGCATTACTGGATGTACTCCACCCACTTGTCAAGAACAACGGGTTTCCTTCAAGATCAACATTGGCTGCATCCTCTCTCTGACATATGAAAGGTTCATTCTCGTCTTTATCTTTTGACATAACCTGTATTGGCACTGTTGGGGATGCCTGAATGGAGCCTGTAGTTGTGGAAATGTGGTCCTCAGATTTTGTGTCTACGATTTCAACAATTGGCAAGTCAATAGTCTGCGGTGGACACTCAGCATCTGCATGTTGGATGATTTCGAGTTGATTTGCACCAGACTTTGTTATTGTTTCTGACAGCAAAGGCTCAATGGGATCTAAAACCTCTGCATCTGCAAACGCTGAAGGGTGTGCAGATTTCACTTCCACTGGTGCAAACGGCAAAGGCTCTGGGGTATCAACATTTGGATCCTTCAGGATTGACAGCTTCTTACCCTCATCACCTGATGTTTGCCACCCACTTGTCAAGAAAAAGGGGTTTTGTTCAGGATCAAAATTGGCTGCCTCCTCTCTTTGACATGTTAAAAGTTCATGCTCGTCTATATCTTTTGATATAACCTCTATTTGTGCAGTGAGGCCTGCCTTAGGCAAAACCGGAGTTGTGGGATTGTGGCCCACAAATTTTGTGTCTATGTTCTCCAAATTTTGCAAATCAATAGTCTGCGGTTGACACTCAATATCTCCATGTTGGATGATCTGGGGTTTACTTGCACTGGACTGTGCGATTGTTCCCAACAGCAAAGGCTCCAAAACCTTGGAGCCTTTGCTGTTGGGATCTAAAACCTCGGCATTGATAGACATTGATGGCTGAGCAGACTTAACCCTCACTGAGGCAGACAGCAAGGACTCTGGGGCATCTACAATATTTGGATCCTTCAAGATTGATGACTGCATACCCTCATCAAATGATGCACCCCACCCACTTGGCACTGTGGGGGCTGCCTGAGGGGAGACTGGAGTTGTGGAAATGTAGTCCTCAGATTTTGTGTCTACCATCTCCACAATTAGCAAGTCAATATTCTGCGGTGGACACCCAGTATCTACATGTTTGATGATTTCGAGTTGATTTGCACTGGACTTTGTATTTGTTTCTGACAGTGAAGGCTCCATGGGGTCTAAAGCCTCTGCATCAATAAACATTGATGGCTTAACAGACTTAACTTCCATTGAGGCAGACAGCAAGGCCTCTGGGGCATCTACAACATTTGGATCCTTCAAGAATGATGGCTGCATACCCTCATCAAATGATGCACTCCACCCACTTGTCAAGGGCAAGGGGTTTCCTTCAAGATCGAAATTGGCTGCGTCCGCTCTTTGACATATGAAAGGTTCATCCTCATCTTTATCTTTTGACATAATCTCTATTGGCACTGTGGGAGCTGCTTGAGGGGAGACTGTAGTTGTGGAAATGTGGTCCTCAGATTTTGTGTCTGCGATTTCCACAATTGGCAAATCAATAGCCTGTGGTGCACACTTAGTATCTTCATGTTGGATGATTTCGAGTTGATTTGCACCAGACTTTGTAATTGTTTCTGACAGCAAAGGCTCCATGTGATCTAAAACCTCTGGATTTACAAACACTGAAGGCTTCACAGACTCCACTTCCACTGGGGCAAACGGCAAAGGCTCTGGGGCATCTACAACATTTGGATCGACCAGGAATGATGGCTGCATACTGGCATCACTGGATGTACTCCACCCACTTGTCAAGAACAACGGGTTTCCTTCAAGATCAACATTGACTGCATCCTCTCTCTGACATATGAAAGGTTCATTCTCGTCTTTGTCTATTGACATATCCTCTGTTGGCACTGTGGGGGCTGCCAGAGGGGAGACTGGAGTGGTGGAAATGTAGTCCTCAAATTTTGGGTCTACGTTCTCCACATTTGGCAAATCAACAGTCTGCAGTGGACACTCAATATCTACATGTTGGATGATTTCGAGTTTATTCGCGCTGGACTTTGCAATAGTTTCCAACAGCAAAGGCTCCATGGGGTCTAAAACCTCTGGATCTACAAACATTGAAGGGTGTGTGGATTCTGCTTCCTTTGGTGCAAACGGCAAAGGCTCTGGGGCATCTACAACATTTGGATCCTTCAGGAATGATGGCTGCATACCCTCATCACCTGATGCACACCACCCACTTGTCAAGAGCAAGGGGTTTCCTTCAAGATCGAAATTGGCTGCGTCCGCTCTTTGACATTTGAAAGGTTCGTCCTCGTTTTTATCTGTTGATACAACCTCTATTGGCGCAGTGAGGGCTGCCTTAAAGGAGACCTGAGCTGTGGAAATGTGGTCCTCAAATTTTGTATTCATGCTCTCCACATTGTGCAAATCAATCGTCTGCGTTGGACACTCAATATCTGCATGTTGGATGATCTGGAGTTTATTTGAACTGGTCTGTGCAATCGTTTCCAAAGGCAAAGGCTCCATGGAATCTATAATCTCTGGATCTACAAACACTAATGGCTGTGTAGACTCTTCAGCTGATGAATTGCACCGATTCAAGAGCAGATGTGCTTCAACGTCAAAGGTGGATGTGTTCTCACTCTGACTGTTCATTGGCACATACTGGTTGTTCTCTCCTGATATGACCTCTATCTTATCTGTGAAGGCTTGCTGAGGAGAGCGTAGAGTCTGTTCCTCCAAACCCGTGTCCATGCTCTCGATGTCTGGTTGATCACCAACCTGCAGTGGATGGTTGATATCCACAAATTTGGGTAGCTCCAGTTGTTCTGCATCGGCCTCTTCCAGCGGTCCAGATAGAAATGGTTCCTTAGCGTCTACATCCTCTGGATCTACCATAGCTAATGGCTGGAAACTCTCTTCATTGGATGAGCAATTGCCACCTGTCAAGAATGATGAATTTGCTGCAACATTAGAGGTGCATGTGTCCTCAATCTCACACATGGATGGTTCATCGTCATCACTATTTCCTGAAATGATCTCAATCTTTGCCTTTAAGGCTGTCTGAGAAGGAACTCTGAGGGTTATGGTCTCTGTTGAGGTGTGGTCTTCAAATTCTCTGTCCATATCCTCAAGATCCGGTACATCATTCACCTGCCAGGAATGATTGATGTCTGGAGGTTGGATAAGCTGTAGTTGATTTGGATTTGACCTGTCTACTGGTTCAAGCATGGCATCCATAACCTCTGGGTCAACAGGTATACATGGCACCTTGGACTCCTCAGTTGATGGTCTGCAACCTCTTGTCAAGAACAATGCAGTTGCATCAAGGTCATTATTCTGCCGTGGACGATTAATGATTGATTGGTTGTTTTCTGGATGCTCTATGTCATCCAGCTCCGGCTCTGTCCTCTGCCTCTCTATCTTACTAGTCTTATCATCGCCTGTTTCTCTCTCAAGGTCTGTTAGATTTTGTTTGGGCAGATCCTCCAATTGCTGTTTCTCCCACATTTCTTTCTCTCTGTGCGGCTCCTCTCCTTGCAGGGCTGGATTCTCTATTTCAACATCATCCACAATGTGCTGGTTCACCTCTGATAGGATTAGATTGTCGCTCATTTGCTGCTCTGGCACATGCTGCTCATCTTGCTGCTCTTTCATCAGATGTCCACTGTCAGGCTCTTCTTCAGGCTCTGGACTCGACGCTACAATTGAAAGAGTCTCTGAGTCTTTGTGGGCATTCAAGCTATCTGATACCGGTGTGTGGACCTCTTCTCCCAGCAATGAACTGAAATTTTGGGTGTGTTTCTCAACAGTAGGAGCTCCCAATATTGTGGAGACATCAGATCCCTCTGAAATAGAATTGATGCTTTTAGTTGTTGGTGCATTTCTAGGTATGACATCATTGATTATGATCACTCATCCAATAAATGATGAATAATAACTTGTCAGTAAATAATGTTTTGTATCCTATCTAAGACAAAGCTTGTTTGGCTGACCAAACTGTTCATTAAGCATCAACTAGATGTTTCCACTGTTTGACATGTGAGCAAAGTTCATTTGACATGTTTTCTGAGTGCAAAGGTAACCATTGAATGCAACAATTCGTCAGGTGGGTGTCAAACAGACATGACTTGTAAATTGCATTTACCTTTTTCCTGCAGCTCTCGGAGGCGTCGTCTCTCTAGGGCCTCGTCTCGAATCTTTGCAATGGCATCAAGACTGCTCTGAATTACATTCCTTTCACGTAATTGCCATTCCTCCCTCTCTTTGCGCTCTCCCTCAGGCCCTCCCAGTGCCCAGGCCTCTGCGCAGGCCCTGTCAACTGGAAATACTGGCCGCTGATCAAGGAAAGTTAGCTGCTTCAGTTGCACAATCATGGTCTTCCTGTAGTTTGGGATGTGTCTTACCACTGTATTTCCGATTAGATTTAACACTTGCAATTGGGGCATAGTACCCAGCACCAAGAGGATCTCTGGGTCATTCAAGAGGTTGTGAGATATGTCAAGCACACTGAGGGAAACACACTGACTGAGATGCTCTATGTCAGTTGCTGTTCTAAGCTTATTGTGTGAAATCTGCAGAGTGCTCAGCTTTGGCAAGCAGGAGATGTTCTCGATGGTGCCAATGTAGTTGTTGGAGACATTCAGAGTACTGAGTTTTCTGAGATGTTCCAGGTTCTCCAGCTTGCATATAAGATTCTGTTGAAGGAACAAGCATCGCAGTTCAATCTGAGCATCCAGATTTTCAATACGCTTGAGAACATTGTTTTCTAGCCAAAGACACTTCAGCCCGGTGTATTCTTCCAAATTCTCAATAGCAGAGAAACCCTTGAAATGCAGATACAAGGTATCATTCAAGTGAGGTGTTATGTAGAGCTTGTTTTTCCTGCAGTGATCCTTCAGGTATTTCTTGGTCATCATTGGTCGCAATTGCTCTATTACAGACACTCGATGTCTCTCCATTGTTTGAGGTTCCTCAGGGATAACAAGCAGAGAAAAAACACCAGGAACGTGCTCAGGTAGAAAACACAGCGAGCTATGACTTCATTACAGCCATGACTCCATGGCTAGGTAACTCTGACCTCACCATCCATATGTGTCCATGGTGGTTATCCCCATAGTAACACTATGTCATTGATCTGATTTTGTTTATTCTGTCCAGGTTGAAACTTTGCACTCCTACACTTTAAGAATTATTGTGGAACACAGTGGTGTTATTAGTGAATCAAGCATAGTACACAAGCACTATGTTTACCTCGGTGTCCTTGAGAGGGTCCATTTTCCATTATTTACCATAGAGGAACTGCTTCATAAGAAAGACAAAAAACATTTATTGATTTATATGTCTCAAAAAACTGTTGAGGCAACCAGACAGAGGGAATGTGATTCAAACAGGCATCAAACAGATGAACACAACTGCAATAAATAACCAGTGACTACACTCAGTTAAAAATGTAATTTCAAAATTCTAATTTAATTCTAAAATGCTAAATAAAGGATTAGAGAGACTGACTTTTTATTCAGTAGTTGTTAAGACAAATGTTGCAAATAAAGCTGTTAGTCCAACTCCTCTATCAGCCACTGTCGTCGCCCGCTTGCTTTGTCTGCGTTGGATTTCTCCACTGGTTCAAAAAACAAAGGCTCTGGGGCATCTCCAACCTCCGGATCCATCAGCAGTGATGACTGTACAGACTTTTCAGCTGATGAACAGGCTCCAAGTAAAGAATTAGCATCAGGATCAAAAAAGGACAAGTCCTCTGCCTGATTCCTGATTGGCTCATCCCTGTCGTCATCTCCTGATATGACCTCTATTTTCACTCTGGAGGTTCTCTGGTAGGAGGCCGGACCTGCAGAGACCCAGTCGTCTGTGTACATGCTCTCCAGATCAGGCAGATCATCAGTCAGCAATGGACGACGGCTGTCTGGAAGCTGGATCAGCTCCAGTTGCTCCGTGTCAACTAGTTCTGTCACCAATGGTCCAGGGCTGTTTGGTGTTAACTCGTGTGATTCGGAGGGAACAGGCCTAGAAGTGACAGGCTGCTTCTTCTCCAGCTGTGTTATTTCTTGCTCCACCTTGCCTGTGGGCTCTGCACCTACACTTCTATCAACATCTGTTGGGTTTTGTTCTTGAGATTCTCCCAGTTGCTGTTTCTCCAACGTGTCTGTTCTGTTCCCTTCCTCTCCTTGCCTGTCTGTATTCACTCCTTCATCCTCATCGACTGTATCAACTTTCCTCAGAGATGCATTGTGTGGACTGTCCTCTTGCTGCTCTGATGCAAATTCCTCACACTGATGCTCTCCAGCGAAATTCTCACCGTTGTCTACACCTTCATCTGGACACAGATTTGATACCTGACTGACATTCAAGCCATCTTGTGCCAAAGGACTGGTCTCCTCATCCAGGATGGAGTCTAAAATGTGGGTATGGTCTGCTTCCGTCTCCACTGAAAGAAATTGTTGGACAGTTGATCATTGTTTTGTTCTGTTTTCTAATATTTTATTCTCAAAAACTGTATTCAATTATACCTCTACATACAAAATATTCATGTGAACTATTGATATTTCACATCAGTGTGTCACATAGCCACTGTGACACTGTAGTTATGACGGAAAAACTATGGTCTATTTTACATTCTAAAGAGAGAATAATGTTGCAGTTACCTTTTGCCTGTTGCTCTAGATGGCAATGTCTCTCTTGGGCCTTGTCTCGAATTTTTGCAAGGGCATCGACACTGTCCTGAATTACCCTTCTCTCTCGTGTTTGCCAGGCCTCTCTCTCTTTGCGTTCCTCCTCAAGCCCTCCTACTGCCCAAGCCTCTGCACAAGCTCTGTCTTTGGGAAAGACAGGTCGCTCGTCAAGGAACGTGAGCTGCTTCACTCGCACAATCATGGTTTTCCTGTAGTGTGGAATATTCTTCACCACCTCATTTCCCACTAGATTTAAAACCCGCAATTGGGGCATGATCTCCAACACACAGACGATGTCTGGGTCCTCTAACAGATTGTGCGATATGTCGAGCACACTGAGAGATACACACTGATTGAGGTGCTCAATATCTGCCGCTGTTTTAAGCTTGTTATGAGCAATCTGCAGAGTGCTCAGATTTGGCAAACGTGAAATATTCTCGATGCAACTTATGTAGTTATTTGATACATTCAGTGTGCAGAGGTTGGTGAGATGCTCCAGGTTCTCCAGTTTATATATGAGGTTCTGATGCAGGAACAAGCATCGCAGTTCAGTCTGGGAATCCAGATTTTCAATGCGTTTGAGGCCGTTGCTTTCCAGCCAGAGACACTTCAGTCCTGTGTACTCCTCAAGGTTCTCAATAATGGAGAAGCCCTTGAAATGCAGATACAAAGTATCATTCAGGTAAGGTGTGCAGTAAAGTTTGTTTTCCTTGCAGTGGTCCTTCAGGAATTTCTTGGTCATTCTTGGTCCCAAAAACCTCTCAGTTTTATGGAGAGACGTTTGTACGTTGTTGACATCATTTTGGCTACCCTCTAAGGACATGGTCGAGTTTTGTGTTGCAGGTAGGCCAAGAGCCGAATCTTGATCATCTTCAGAGGGGCGTGGAGTAATCTTCACATCTTCACCTCCCATCTGCGTTGCTGTTTGTACTGCCATCATCTTACGTAGACTTTGTACGACACCTCCACAAATTGAAAACGTTCGCCAAGGCGCCTCTCCTGTTGGTCAAAGTTTGCGTTAGTTTCCACGGCAACGATTGGGGAACTACAACGGACAGGACAGGAAATCGTTTGTTCCCTTTCGGATACATTTGACTGTTGCGCCGGAATGTCAGCGAGGTGAACCAACATGGCGACTAGCTACATCCTAAATAGATCCACAATAACGTTAGGACTTCTCAGTCAGCGCGTCGGCAGGAGTGTTTCCCTGACGCAAGTCAGAGGAAAGAAGAGATGGATGAAGTCGTACACGCTCCTCATGCAAAGGAAATTAAAGATTGAAGGACCTCCCCCGCCAAAGCCACGGTGAGAATAACAGGGCTAATATGACAGTTCCCCTGAAAGGAGAGACGCTCTAGGCCGTCACTGTGACTGCTCTTAATTTATATTTTCTACAATAGATGTATACATCTTGCCGGCCAGCATACAAAGATAAAGCCAAGTGGACAGCGTGCGTACCTGTATTTTTTATGATATTGAGGTGAACGAAGTTCTCACTTCGTCTCAAAAGACAGGACTAGTATTCATCTTGTCAGACAGAAGGTTGTATCGATAGAACAAACGAGGGTATGCTCTGCTGGGAATCTGACATTTAAATGATATGAGAACCTCAACCCCGCTTTCGATTATCACTCGTGGAACTTTTATTTGGGGAAAGTCCCTTGTGCATGTCTCGTGTGTACATGTTGGTTAACATATGTAGAGGTGAGCCGAAAATTCAGCCCAATGTTTGTCTTTCAGTTCCCAACAACCCAACTGGGATTATCATGCTGAGGTGCAGGCTTTCGGTCGCCGGCTACATGAGGACTTTTCCCTGGAGTTACTGAAAACAGCCTTCATCAATCCCTGCTATTTGCAAGCTGAGAAGGAGAAACTACAGAGTTTGGGCATGGACACCGCCCTTAACCTGAAGGATAATATCCAGCTGACCCCAAAGGGAGCAGCTTTCACTCAGAGCTTTCTAACAGACTGGTGCAGGATGAACTTCCCAAGCCTGCCGAGTGAAGGGGTGGAGAATGTTGTGTCACACCTCACAAGCGCCTCGCTTGTGGCCCATGTAGCAAGGAACCTTGGTGTCGAAGATCTCACAATGAGTGCAGAATTCCCGGTTCCAGATGAAGTTCTCCATTCTACATTCATGGCAGTGATTGCTGCGCTGCAAGAGAGCAGCGGTTCAGAGCGAGCAGGGTTTTTTCTTAGGGTAATGGTGGTTTTCTGTTAGGCATCGTCTATTTATGAGGTACAGTAGTAATTTGTTTAACTTTTCACCTGACATTCCCCCATCTCCCTAGGATTTCCTCGTCGCTCAGCTAATCGGCAAAGACCTGTTTGATTTGTGGACAGTAGTCAATCCAATGGGGCTCCTGTTGCAGGAGCTGACTCAGCGAAATATTCCCCCACCAGAACCCCGCCTCATCAGATCTGCAGGGGCCAGTACTATCCTCCCACTGTACTTTGTTGGGCTTTACAGGTATGTATGGTTACATTGCAAAGAACATGTTAAGTGAATTAGTTGAATGAGGAAGTTTAGAATATGGACATTAAATGATTTATCCAACAATATTATCTCACTACTAGGTATCAGACTGGTCTGACAAGTTAATATTCTTTGACACAGTGACAAGAAGCTTCTAGCCATGAGTCCTGGAGAGACGCTTGCAGATGCGGAGGAGGAAGCAGCTCGTGTCGCTCTGCGAATACTCTACGGCTTCACTGAGAGTCGTAAACCTATCGATTTCTCCCCACAGCAGCAACACCAGGACAAGATTGTTCAAACCATCACCAATTATTAACTCTAATTTAACCTTGTTAAACATCAATGATAAAGGTAACCCAAAAGTAATATCTGGGAGTTGCAATGAGGTTGATGTGCAGTGAATAATGTAAAATAAGAATGCTCCCCATTTATCCATGAATATGATGTCAGCTTATGTTTGAAAAAAAAGACAGAATTTCATTTGTCCTGCCATGAAATGTCTTACCTGTAATGCAACAGTGTCAAATTCATTCTTACAGTTGCTGTTGTGTTGGATTTCTTCAACGGATATGATCGACTCAGAATCTGCATCTTCCTGTAGAGTCTCCGCATCTTTCTGCTTCTTCCTCTCATTTTGTATAATGTCTTCAGAAGTATGAAGATGCAGCAAATGCAAGATACAGAAAGTAAAACTTGTAAGCAGTTGTAAATATGCGTTTGACACTGCTGTAGTCCCATTGGTCCATATTGCACCAGAAATGATGAAACATCTACCCTTTGTAAATAATGACCTTGGTGTATTTGGTATGATGTTTTGACAATTTACTGAACAATAAAAATTTCAGTGGTGGTACATGTGCAATGCTAAATCTTTTTGGATATTCTAGATTTTAATATGTATGCATCCACTTTTTTTCCAATGTCAAAACTATTTATTCCTGGATTTAATTCTGAAGTGTTTTTATAAACTAAAATTGTAATGAACTTTCTGTTAGGATAACTTGATTTAAAGATGCGAATCGTCCCTGTAATGATGGTAATGGTCCACCTAGGGGCGCAAAAGTCACAAATTTTATACAGCAGACTTGTCAACGTAGCCACACGGTTTCAATAAAAGAGACGCGTAAAGAAAATTCTGACGCCTTTAGGCTTCAGTCTCATTACGCGGGATGTCTGCGTTGAAAATCGACGACTGGTGAAAGTAAACAAATACAGGGTAATGGTATATCCGACAAAATATGTCGTGTGAGTTCAAATAACTGAAGCCGGTCAACATAACGGAATTTAATCGAACCCGGAAGTAGACGTAGGGTGTTGCTCTCTGTGCGCCTCGTAAACCAGTCCCATCGCGCCCAACAGTGGAGGAGACGCGAGGCCTCCCGTCAGAGCGGAGCCGCCTTCTCTCTCCTCGCCCGCCGTCAGCGTGCGTGCGCGTGTGTGTATGTGAGTGTGTGTGTGTGTGTGAGAGAGAGAGAGAGAGAGAGAGCGCGCTCTCCTCAGGTCGGAGCTGCGACATCTTTTGTTTTAGTTAAAGCTCTCGCCCCCTTCTTCCTCGCTGTTAATCGAGCCCACCGCGTTGCTGTAACCATGGCGGCGAGTGCGAAGCGAAAGCAAGAGGAGAAACACCTGAAGATGCTGAGAGAAATGACCAGTTTGCCTCCCAACAGAAAGTGCTTCGACTGCGACCAGCGGGGCCCGACCTATGCCAACATGACAGTGGGCTCCTTCGTCTGCACCTCCTGCTCCGGTATCCTGTAAGTTCCCCACCCACCCCCGAAGTGACCTTTTAGTGTAGACATGGCGCACAATGCAGCGGTGTATTGCTGTTACCCGCCCTCTGGCAAACACGCGCGCACACACGCACACGACATCCCAGGCTGTACATCCACCTAAGCTAGCGTTAGCAAGCGGAACGCTGCTCCGGGGACCCGCCGGTGTGTGGTCAATGTTTTCCGCGGGGCTGTGCGGCGGTTGGGTGGGGTTCGTAAAGGTGGAAGCGCGGAGAACGCAGTCGACAGTACACATCCTAATCAGAACTAACTTATCTCATTTTCACCATCTTGAACAAGTTGAGATATAGCTTAATTAATGACAACTAGTTGTAGATAATGTTAGTTAGCAACAGCTGGTGAATGACACATTGTTTTTGTGTGTCGTGAAATATTTATGAGAAGGCTGTGGTTCGATTTCATTTACAAACTGAACATCTCCAATTGTAATTCTCAATTCGAAGACATCAATACTTCCTTTGAGGTCTGGCTTTGAAATACCTACAGAGCAGGATTATTTTCTGATGGGCATTGGGATGTATTTCGTTTTTGATGGTTGGGTTTTGCCCCCCTCGTTGATAACTGCTGACCACCTAGATGACACTGTTTGACATTGTTAACAGTCTAATTCACATTAAGCTTTTCTGTGCAGTTGTGTAACCAAATCATCTGTAGGCCAGGACAGGGATTAGTGAAACAGTTAGTCTTCTCCTCATCCAGCTGACAATGTTCTATTTTAGTATCAAACACTGCACAAATGTGAGGCTTCTAAGAAAAAGAGTGTCACACTTAATTTACCTTCCAAATGGGAAATTTACAATTAACACATGAATTATCAAATAATTTCATGAAATGACATGCATACATTCAAACCCACGCAAATTCCTCCAGTCACCATTCTGGACTGAATTTCCGAGAGCATATTTAACATTTCCTCATCAGAAGACATTGCAAATTAAAGTATTGTCTTGTGTTTCAGAAGATTACCTTGGATGTAGGCTATTAACATGTAATTGAATAAGTTCCTCAGTCATATCCTGCCCTGCACATTCTCACAGTCAGCTCCCAGGAGCTTCTCCCCCTCAATTCTTGTAAATGTCCCCAGCTAGGTGTTAATTGTGGAAAAAGACATCTAACATTCTAACGAAGCTGAAGGATGTAAAGGACAATTCTGATTTGTCAGTATTGCAGTTTTGACCAAAACGACTGTCAGTGAAATGCATCTCGGTTGCTCCCCCGACGTCCTTCATTTCCATTGATCTTTTGGTCAGACCCACAGACATTGTCCAGAATACAATGTCTGGACGCTTGTCCGGAATACAATGTCTGCAGATTCCTGAATGTTAGACCATATCTGTACTCAGATACCTGAATGATGGAGAGTTTCCATCTGTTAAAAATTGTTAAGAGAGAGAGAACATTCATTCAAGTGCAGTTGAAAACTACGATGAAACCGGGTGGTGCTAACGTGGTGCATTCAGGAAGTCAGCTGTCACCGTGAACTGAGGAAGTGGTGTAGACCCACTGACTCACTACATCACCAGCTTTGTAAGATTTTGCAAGTGATGCAGTTGTCATCATCTGTTTCCTTGTCTCCTGTTGTTCTCAAAGACAAGAAAAAGGGTTCGGCCGGATTGTAGATCCCGCTCATTGTCACATAGGCACAGTCTCACAAATGATATAATTCTGTATATACTGTGACTTTAACTTAGTTTCTTGTATTCAGGGCAGAGTGCCAGATATTGTCTGGTAGCAATTGTGAATTTTTGTAATCCTTACTTGTTTATTTCACTTTCCTAATCTTCTCCCAGTTGAAGTGGAGATTCTTTCATGAAGAGTTTTAACTTGTCTGTGGAGTGATCACAGGGCTGCGACGCTGTCCCCCCTAAGTTGCTCTGCTCGCCCTTCCATCCCTTGTAGTTGTAATCATCAAATGGGTGGAGTTGGACTCCACAATGTAAACACATTCCTGATGAAGGTGGAGGCTTCCCTTAGAGGAACTCTGACTTACAACATGTCTATTAGCAGAGCGTTGCTCATGTGAGGAAGTAACCCCACTCAGCCTTTCTGTTCCGGAACAAATGGGGCTGCAACAGTCACTGTGATTGCATGCAGAATGAGTCATCAAATGTGTGATTTTTTAAAATGTATATAACAAAAATGTGAATGTCTCATTCTAGAGATTCAAATTATATGCACTGCACTTTGCTATCAGCAGCACCAAGGTCATTTGTAGAAACAGTCAATGTTGACATATTATCTTCAAAGAGGTAGTCTTGTTTGACTGCTGTTATACCCGATTATAGCCATAGATTTGTGTGTGCACTAAAATGTTGTCACAAAGTGAATTATTCAGGGCTTTAAATCTAGATCACGAGATTAGAAATCAACAACCCAAGTAAACAGCATATGCATTGTCTGTGCAGTGTTATCCTCATATATGCAAAGAGTCAGAAACATTTGATTTCTGTCAATCTTGTATTTTGCCCTAATAACAACATTCTCGAAATTTTCTTGCGTGCGTTGAGATCTCGACTGTCCGCAGCAAAAACATTGTAGGTGAGGATTAATCGCTGGAAATGTAAATACGTATGAAGCGTTCTTTGCGTCTCTTCAAAAATCATTTGATTGATATTGACTTTGTGACAGAAATGGTGATTTGAATTTCAAGGTGTGACCAGTTTTAACTAGAGATGTCCGATAATATTGGCCCACCGTTATTATCGGCCCGATATTGCCATAAAAATGTAATATGGTATCGGATTTTTTGGCTTTAAAACTGATACAATAAAAAATGATAAAAACAAAATAATGCTTGCGTTACACCAAAATAGTGCCTATGCGCTCCTGAAGCGTTTACCGGCGCATATATTGGTATCGGCTGATATCGGTATTGGTAAATTGAGAGTTGGACAATATCGGCATATCAGATATCGGCAAAAAAGCCGATATCGGACATCCCTAATATTTACTTTGTGACAGAAATGGTGATTTGAATTTCAAGGTGTCACCAGCATTTAAATGAGCTTGACAGGTTGTCTCACCCTGGAGCTGCCCCAATATGCAAATGAATGCAATCGCCGACGGTGATGCTCTGATACAGAGCACTGTTTGGGGTAGCTGTTGGGTCATCATTATTTTATAATGCAATATGTGATTCCATTCACTATTCTGGGACTCATCACTGCCTGGTAGATTTGTGCTTTGATTCAGTATTTAGGACAGACACAGTTGGAATCACTTGTGTATCTAATCTAGAATAAAACAAAATTACAATGGAGCAGCTACTGTATGTGCACTTATAGCAGAGAAGAGAAGAATTACCTGATCTGAGAAGTCTACACCGACATCATGCCGAAAACATTTAGGATAATAAAACCTGCCCCCAGTTTCTGACCTAGTTTCTCTCTAGTGACACAATTGAAGCGATAACTCACCTACCTCAGGCTACCAAAAAACACAAAACACCCTTGTAATGCTGTTACTGTGCTATCAAATTTGAACTGTGCAGCGCTGCACCGCACACACACCTGCACATGCTGCCCACATATCACTTGACGGAGGCAAGCATCTCGACCTGTCTTAACTCGTGACAAGGCGCACAGACAGATGTAATTCGGACAGCATCTAGTCATTAAAAAAAGGGGGGGCAGGGGGGCAAAAACAACTTTCACACTCTGATTGTCAATAATCTGGCGTAAAACACAGCCAGCACAGTACCCAGGTGTGCACAGTACCCATTTTAGTGCTTTGAAGAAGTCTAAGGTAAAAATGAAATGTCTAGTCATTCATCAATTAGATGTCGCATAATTTAGCTCTTAACAATAGATTTTGGTTTCAGTCAAATGAAAATCTGGTGTTTCAAAAATGCAACCTTGTTTTCTAAGTGTAAATGGAACAGTGGACATGTCCAGTATTTCTTAATTGTCCTGATGTGTAAATCATCTCAGATGTTTTTTTTTCATGTGGCCAACGTGAGTCTGTGAGTCACTGTGAGGCCATTGTAAAGCGCGTAGAATAAAAGCGCACTCTATGTTTAGTCAATTTACCATACACTGTCGCCTTTGGCCTGTACGTTTTGACCGGTGATCACCAGAGTTGCTCCAGGATTTGAACTTGTGGCCATTTCAATCTCCAGCTATTCTTGCAGTTGTTTTCAGTTGCAGAATAAGGCTTTTGTCTGAATCTCCACGCATTGTTGCTAATTGTATGGTTATTTGGCTGCTTGCCTCTTGATTTTCCTGTAAATGTTTTTCTGTTCTCAATCCATGTTTAGGATCAGAGAGATTCATAGGAAAAAAATAAACCCTTCTGTGTGAATGAGGTTGTACTACCTTCTTTTTACAAAAGTCTATCAAACATTAAGCCCTAAGGAATGTAGATGGACCAGCCCCCTTCGCATAGCTGTTTTTTAATGTGATTTCCATCGCTTACTTTAACACCTTCTCTGTGTTATTGTTTTCTGAAATCCACACCACAGTGCCAGACGCCAAGAACAAATCATAGTAACATGATGCTTCGCTGGTGTGTACACTGGATATGAATTGAATCTTTGGATTTCAAAATTGTGTCACATGTTGGTAAATCCTATATGGGCCACCCCCAGCCTGTAATATGAATGCTGCCAGAAGACCCAGCTCTTGGCTGGCCTTGGCCCAGTATTGGTTGGCTGCATGAACAGTGGAAAAAGAGGCTGGGACTGGGCCAGCACGAATCATAAGACCGTTTGAGTCTGTTGTGCTTTGTCAGTTAAATATTAATCTGTGTCCTTCAAACATTGAGTCAATTCAGTCACTTTTCAGGTTTTTTCAGGGCTCCTCTGAAGCGTTACCAGTGTGACCAAATGATACAACTGTGTAAGCATCCTCCATCCTGTTGGCCGCAGGTTTTGGAGTAGTAAGTTCCTGTGGGTGCCTTTACTGTTTAGGTAAGGATTGGAGGTCAAAATATTAAAGGGCAAGCAGATGTAACAGGCAAAACACCGTTTCACGTCGAGGTTACTTTGGGTGACTGGACAATGAAGTTAGGGTTGAAAACTCTATCACAAAATTGGATAGATGGGCTTTGTATATGCTTTTTTAACCCTGTTGTACTCAAATGTGTCAACATTTCACTTATCTCTGATTTTTTGTCACAGTCCTTTCACACTTTACCTCAACTTTTTTGTTACCACTGTTTCACCAAGCTGCATTTCGGTTTTTCCACCCAAGTGCAGGTCAGTGTTGGAGTTCGTTTTTCATCAGAACATAAAACAAAAATGGAAGTCAAGTCAGCGATATCAACGACACACAACAGAGACATTGCGGGTTTCCTCAGCGGCACAGTTTGCCAGAGCAAATCCTGTTGCAGAAAAACGATTCACCCACAAACTCTCCCACCATTACAAATTTGTGCCCAGATTTTTCAGTGATCACAAATTCAGAAAAATGAGCTTGTTTAAGTAACAGAGATGTTTCTCTCTGATAACAAGGTCACTCCAGGTACTGGTCTTGATTCTTGTTATGTAAGAGTGTCACTATGGTCAAATTGATGTAACAAAGATGGCGTATCTGCCACAAAGATCACAATTCTCTTTTTTGTCACAAAATACAGTGAAATAATTGTATTTAGAATTGAATCATGCATCCTTATTTTCTTCATTGTTCTCAACATGCTCTTTTATCAAACCATAGCCCAAGTGACAGCTAAACACCAGTTGTCATCTCGCTTCAGTCTGTTGTATGAATTGGCTCTCTGACTCACTACAGAATGTTGGAAAATGACTTACGGAGAGGCTCTTTCTGTACTCTCAATGATGTCAAGTAGTCATTCAAGGTTTTGTCTACAAGGAAGCACATGATTTGTCTAATTCTCAGACCAAGCTGCTGACAACCCTGAGATCAGCTACAAAATACTGATTGGGAAATGTACCTGTACAAGGGTCAGGCAGCAAAGTTACAGATAGCTGCAGCATGTCACTTTTAGACTGCTGTAATGGTAGACAAGCAATTTGGGTTTCTGTGGTGTGAGCTGTGTACATGACCATGTATGGGAAAAGGAACCAGCTGGTGGAAGCGGTTGAATGTTGCACTGTAATTGAACTTTCGAAATAAAGATAATTGATTCTTTTGAGGCTTTTTAGATTCCCTAGCACCTGAATGTAGGAAAGACCACCATCCTTTTTCTTTCTTTTGTCTCTCTTTGTCACCAGTTTTTGCTCAGTGTTTCCTCAATTGCTATCTTGCAGCTCATTCTCAATCTAGTTTCATTCACCAGCAGAGTTTCACTTGAGGCAGCCTTCACCAAAGAAGTAGAATTTGGATGGTGTCCAGATGACATTTTGATATGTAGTGTCTTCAAAATGAATTGAGCCATCTGACTGTCTCTCTGCATTTTTCCGTCATGCCAACTATCCACAGACGAGGACTGAACCCACCCCACAGAGTCAAATCTATTTCCATGACAACCTTCACACAACAGGAAATCGAATTCCTACAAAAGCACGGAAATGAGGTGAGCACAGTGACTGTCTCTTCTCTCAAAAAGCGAGAAATCTTTGTCCTCACTGTTTGCTCATGCTTGATGGGAAACCAGCTCTCCCTTTCTTTGTCTATTACAATGGACAAAGTTTGTCATCTTTACTGTCCACCTGTCTTGGGCAATAAAAATGATGAAATAACCTAAATGCGGATTTGCAATTTTTATTTAGTTATTCTAAGTTCACAAAGTGCATATTTCGGTCCTTTGAGATCTCCAATAGAGGTCATACAAACAAGTTTAACAGACACCATGTGGGTGAAAATGTTCAGCTTGGAAGTGCAACAAAGCAAGTTTTGAAAGGGTTATTGACCACTGTGAGCTGAACTTCCCTATGTTAAGTTCCCCTTGATATTAAATGTCTGCTGAGCTAGTCATGGCATGTTCTTCAACTTTTGTTCCCTGACAAAAGTGATTTTTTTGGGGGGGAGGGGGTTTTGGTTGCCAATTATCAGTTGTTTACTAGCATTGCTTAGCTGCTCACTGGGTGGAGAGCAGACCTCCAACACAGCCAACTGCTGGAATGTCTGGAGCTCTCCTGAAAACTAAGAATTGTTATTAATCCTTTCTAATACAGCATATCCAAATAAGATCTATTTTTATTTGTGAAAATATACCTATTTTCTAATTGGAATTAAAGCCTATGAATGTAATTTCAGTAAACATCCGGAACACACAGATCTGAGCTCCCGCATGTTGAAGAGAGAAAATGATGAACACTGTTTCAAAGGTGTTAAAGACAACTTTTACTCCACTTTTTGTTTTAAATAAACGCAAGGCCTTGACCTTGGATTATGCATTTTGTCATGCATAAGATTGCATTTCAAAGAAATCTACTTGCACTGTACACAATAATTGCATGCAATGTAAATATACACTTGCATGTATTGTAGGTCAATTTAACCCTCTCTTAGATTACCGCACTGTATGTGGATGCTACAGCCACAATGTAAATTACAGGCTGGAAGGGATGCACAGAACTGGTTCCTCTCTGCTGTGCTGTATGTTCAAATCAGAAGGCAGGTTATTGTAGTCTGCGTGCATTCTGCTCATGAGCCATTTTGGATAAACTAGACAAAATAGAGCAGCACCACCTGGGAAGGATAGGCTATTAAAAGCGGCTGCAAAGTGGAAGGACAGGCACCCATGCAGGAGAATCAAGGTTGTTATCGGCGAATATGTAAACTTCAAGGATGCATTCGATACCATAACTTCAATATTTTTATTTGTTTGTTTCTCACCACATGGGACAGCCATGTTACGGTAACTCCAATAACAACGATTTATGCTACTTAAGTACCAGAGAAAAACTGCTAAAAAAAAGATGTTAAAAAGATACTGACTTGACTGTAGAAAAAATACTGCAAGTAGAGGACATCCAGGGACTCTCAAAGTGGATTTATTTACCCAGACAGGTTTCTTGTGCTTGGTTTTCAAATGGAAGCAGCTTCACATTAATCAGGGCTGCATAAGCCGTTTATGTTGTGTATACATAAACCCCTAGAATTGTGATATTACATTCATATTTCCAGTCAGACAATTTGGACATTTCTGTCACTGAAATTATTATTTGTTCTGCTGCTCTGCTTTTCCAGGTATGTAAACAGATATGGCTGGGCCTCCATGATGACAGAACCTCCTCAATACCAGACTTCAGAGAGCCACAGAAGGTCAAAGAGTTTCTCCAGGAGAAATATGAGAAGAAGAGATGGTAAGTCTGTCATGTTAGGGTTATATGAACCAAGATCAGAAAAATTATTAGATGCTTTCCAGATATTGGAACTTTTTTTCTGCCTTTGCATAACCATTGGCCTTAATAGCCATTGAATTCAACTGACTCCTTACTTTATTGTCATTGCGCATGAGTTTACTCATTGCTGTCACGTAATCTTGGATATGACATGAAGAATGAGCAAATCTTTTTCAAATTGTACAATTGTCATACAAGTGTATACTTCTTTGAGGGGACACATTTGCATCAACCATGTGTATTCAATCTGTGTCTGCGTGTTGGTTCATTCGTGTACGTAATGGGAAGGCAACTAACTGAAAATACTGTACATGAAATTTCAGATTTTAAGTTTAAATTTGGATGAGATGGCAAAAAAAAAAAAACTGTACTCCGTGCATCGTAGTTCTTACCACAACACTACTGTGTGCTAGTCGTTTAACTAGTTGTGGGATCCATTTCCCAAGGTTTGTGCCCCCTGAGCAGGCAAAGGTTGTGGCTTCAGTCCATGCTTCCATTTCTGGATCTTCAAATAGCAGCACCAGCAGCACCCCAGAAGTAAGGCCCCTCAAATCGCTGCTTGGGGAGTCTGCCCCCACACTACATCTGAACAAGAACACCCCTCCTAACCAGGTGCGCTTTGTGCAGCACACTGTACCACACACTGCGTTTTGCATAAATTGCTGAAAGAAAAATTCAAATACAATTTCCAAGTCTCTTTCACTCTTAATTCACACATGTATTGTCTTGTTTTTTATCTCGACCAGTCTCCAGTGATAAGCCGAGGGCAGGCACATCCACAGCATTTCCACGAAAAGAAGTTCGATCTTCTCAGTGATCTGGGTGGCGACATCTTTGCTGCCCCGCCCACAGTGAATGCAGGACCCAACACCAGCTTCGCTAACTTTGCACATTTCAACAGTCACACAAGTAAGCATGAAACAACCGCCTAAAGCTACATTTGTAACAAAGCTGCCCAAAGCCCCATCTTTGAAAAGGGCAAGATGGTGAATGATGTGGCTCAGTTGTCACCTTTATAAATGCAAAAGGGGTCGAGGAGTTCAAGAGAATTGCATAGATCAGCACCCATATACCTCAGTGGTTTTAAAGCATAGCCACACATAGTGAAAAAGCATTAGAGGGGCTTAGAGCTGACTTGTCTCCATGGTTATTAATGCTTGTTTCATGACGCTATTAGCATTTGCCTCCACTGTCGGATAATGCCTCCTCATTTCCCCTCAAGAGCCATCTTGCACTTTTAAAAGTGGCATCTCCACATGGTTAACATGAGCGCACAGATACATTACCGTGGTTAATGACGTGTGTCACACTAAGCACACATCTGTAACATTGAAACCTGACCATGGCCAAGAGATTCTGTCATGTGACAGAGAGAACACCTGCCTACCACTCCATGAGGTCTTATAGCCTTTTTTGTTTGTCTGTCATTGGACACCACACTTGATGCCCCACAGCTATCACACGGTACATGCACAGCCTGTCAACTACTGCTTCAGTTGTCATATGTGCAGACACTTTAGAGAGTCGTTCATGGTTTTATTTTATTTTTTGTCATTTTGTTTCTTTTTTTCTGTTTTTCCATCCAACCATCATCCATGTCATCATCGTCGTCATCATCCGTCCACCCTATCCAGTGACACAGAACCACAATGCAAATGCAGACTTTGCAAATTTTGATGCATTTGGGAGCACTTCAGGGTCAACAGCTGGTTTCTCCTCCACGCCCCAAGCCCCATTCCAACCCTCAAACTCAGGTAGAAAATGTTCTCTTTACTATGCTGCTCACAGCTCACTTGTACTCATAGAAAAACAACCTCCTTTGACAATGCACACACGTTTACACTCTATTCATACGTTGGGCAAACACAAACATCCGCTCCCAGACATAATTACTTACTGTTTAGAAATTTAAAAAAAAAAAAGTTAGAATGTCAGATGGCATTTTTCATTAATGTTAACGTTTAACAAAAGAGCTTTTGACTGATCGGTTAATTTCAACCCCTTTCCAAAATAATATCCCCCTCAGTCAGTTTGAAGTAAGTGTGGCTCAAAAGAAGAAAGATGTATCTGTCTGGCATCCTCACCTTTAAAATTGAAGGAGGAAATGCTTTGACGATCACCAATTGGCAGGAATGCACGTGTTTCAATATCAAAAAACCTGACTGACACTTGAGTGTCTAGCCCCAAAGAACAGTTTCTCAGCACCCATTTCTGTATGTCTCGAATGCTATTCCCTTTGTTAAGTACCTCAATCACCATTTAATGTCTGATGGATCTGGCTGTCCTCTCCGTTTCGAAGACTTTACAAGATAATCCTTCTGTCACATTAGCTGCTGAATTTGTCTTCCCAGTTCCCAGCTCTCCTCGGAACTTCCTCATGTATTTCTCATGCATATGATGTTGTTCTGTGGTTTTTATTTCAAACACTACTCATGCTTTGCTAATGTTTGTTGTTTCTTTTCTTACCCTGTTTTCTTACACTGCTCACTGCCCACTGTCTCCCTTTGTTCTGAATAAATTTTTGGCTGCCAGCATTCTCGATACTCTCATCCAGTCGCAGCATGGGTGAGTTTGCCTCTGCCTTGCACGTAAAGGCTCCTCACTGTGAGTTTCATTTTTCTGCGCTAGTCGTCATCACACCCTCCTCCTACTCCACTAACTCTGCGCCAGCTGCGGCGATCCTCCTCCATCCAGATGCCTTTCAAACCTGTGGCTGTCTCCATGTGTCCAACTCCGTCAACTGCTATCTTGCTTATTTGTTACACATACACTAGCTGCTGTTGCGGTCACAAGAACCTGTGTTCATGTAAGAGTAACATGTATCATGGATTTTGAAGCCTAGCAGTTGCATTCAATATACAGTAATCTGATATGAGTGTGCTGCATTGAAATTGTCAAACCATGCCTCAACTCAATCACAAATTTGTACATTCTCCAAAATGTTAACTTTGTGGTGCGGCTTTTGGGAACTTCAAATGAGAAACTTATCTGACAGTATCTCTAAAACTAAGCAGAATCTGTTCCTGAACAGCGATTGTGTCTTGCACAAGAAGTACAATTCCTCCAAGTTTCACAACTGCCAAATTTCGACATCTCTGAATAGAAGTCTGGGTGCACTGCCAGCCAGTGCAACTAAATAACTGAAGGAACAAATGGATACATGTTTTTATGGCAGTTTTTTCCTCACATAACTCCCATTTGCGAACTGACATGGTATCAAACTACTGAGTATATTTGCTGACATCCCTCCAATCACGTATAATGATTTATGTGAAAAATGCTTAAACCACAAGGTCTTGCACAAAAAGACAGTGGGGAGTGAGTGCAACTTTCTGCTCATGGAAATGACAATTTTTGTCTCCAGGTACCCACTGTAGTGACACACTGCTGATCGGTTGTTTACATAGTACAACATTTTCTTTCAGTCTCCCTGTAGGTGACGTGTCCCAACCACAGACTCGCACATGCCATAGTTTCACCCTCCTCAGGCATCTTCCCCCCCTCTTACACCCAGTCTATCCTTCCTCATAGACGCACTAATCAAAGGATCCCTCATGACCCTACAATCTCTCTTCTTTTCATACAGGTAGCACCTCAGGGGGACTAGCAAAAGCCAATTTTGCAAATTTTGACAACTTCCCCAAGTCGTGTAGTGCTGACTTTGGATCCCTCAGTTCCTCCTCCCAGACTAACTCAACAGAGGCGGCGAAAGATGCTGCACAAAATGCTAGCGTCCCTGCTGATAGATACGCAGCCCTGGCTGACCTGGATAACAAGTTTAGCTCTGGCAAAACAGAGCAAGGTAAAATTCTCCTGACTAGCCTAGATTTCCAAATATTTCAAGAATAGCCTTTAAGTGAATGCAGGGCCTTTTTCTCTTTTTTAGCACACAGCAAATCTCAACAGTCAGTGTCGCAGATTAAGAAGTACTGGGCTTCGAGCCCAACTGGGACAATTAACCCCAGTAACTCTTTCATGTCACCACTGTCAGTGGCTTTATTATTATTTCACCGTTTGCTGTGTGGATGATGGAGACATGAATGACCGAGTGAAAGAATATGTTTCATTTATCATTTATGTGGTTGCATGGACTTACTCCTGTTACACAGGTCCTGCAAATGAACTTTTACCAGCACAGAGGCAGTCCTACTGGTGGAAGTTCATTGTCATCACATTTAACAATTGTGCTTTATTCCAGTTTGAAAACATGGAAAATTGTGAAAATAAGAGCTGCAAATAATGCTGAAATGTTGATTCTCCATTGCCTCAAGGTTAACGGTGACAATGGCAGCTAAGCGGACATTTATTTCTTTGCTCCTGACACTCCTTCGCGATGGGAATGTTGACATAGTCTTAACCATTAATGGTCCCTGTGCTCACCTACTAGGAAGCAGTGTTTGTGGTGCAGTTGGCGCTGCCTCAGCTGCACCAGGACCTGGTGTTCTGCCGCCAAACCAACCAGCAATGTTGACCGGAGGGGACCGCTATGCCGCACTCGCTGCACTTGACAATGTCTTCAGCCCCACGGCACCTGCCACCAGTGTTTACAACACTACAAGTAGTTCACAAGGGTAAGGCACCATACCAAACATACACATTCATTGGCATGTATAGGACTTTGCACAGGACTGTGTCACCATCTGCACCTTACCCATGACAAGTAGGATAAGTGACACCTAGCAGAGGCAATGCAAATGGTTAGACACCATCCATACATGTGTACTCCCTACAGTGTACACCATCTGTACAGCGGTAAGATTGTGTTACAAACAGCAGTGTCATCACTGTCTCTGTTAATTTCAGTGGAATGTTTGGCACCACAACTGGAGTGCCAACAGCCCCACCGCAGCAGGCCCTGCCCGGCATGGCTCAAAGTTTCGGCGGTGAGTGATCTTCACCTCATGATCTGCTGTGCTTTGCCAGTGAGAGTTGGCCATTACTGTATAACGTTGTTTTCAGAATAAGGACTAAGCACATGATCATTTAAGTTATGTGTGTGAGAGAGTGTCTAAATTCCCAGAAGTCAAGACATCCAAATGCTCAGATGTCTATATATTCTATATATCTATTGATTTGTACCATACATATTGGACGCATATTGTGATGTCAAGTGTTGGTATGGAGGGAGAATTGAAAGGTTTACAGAAGTTGTACCGTGTCGATAGACCTACACATTGGCTGAAATGATGAAAGCATCTTGCATGCTTGATGACAGCATGAAGGCAGGGACATAACAATTCTCTGAAAAATCATTTTGGTCATCAGTTACAGGACATGGTGAAATATGTGCAGAATCCTCGCCATTGCAAAGATGGTGTTTTTGTTCTTTATTTTGTTTCACATTTCAGATTCATTTTCAAAGTTGTCTCTCTCCACAGCTCAGTCAACTAATCCCTTTGTTGCTCCTGGTGCTGCATCCGCTGCACCTCCCACCAATCCCTTCCAAAGCAACGGCAGAGTAGCAACTGTGGCTGCAGCTGCAGGTGTGTTCTAACCTGTGCACATAAATGAATTTGTACGCGTGAGTGAGTGAATGGGCATACCTTATTTTATTGGTATTGTACTAGCATTCCTGCTCTAATCAGTAATATCGTAAAATGCTTAAATTTGGCAGCACCTGATTTAAGAAGTGCTATACTACATTGTGATCACATGACATTTACCGGCGAAAACCACACTGTGTCCACTCTGACTCAATAACCACTGCTTAAGTGAATCTTGTGCATTTGCAGAATTGCAGTTTATCAATCTGAGAGGAGCAACCAAAGTAATTATGCAGACAAACACTCGCTGCTCTCACAGTAGTTTTGCACTTGAACACAAATGTCGGGCAAAACAACATTCCACAATAGACTACCTCTGTAGATGTAATGCCTCAAATTCAGTTGTCTGTTTGTTGGTCTTGCCATGCTTGCCAGGCGTGATGAGGGTTCTTCATGGACAGGGTTTTCCCCCCACATGTGGTAGGTTGCCTCCCACATCCTGTTTGGTTTTTGTGACTTTCTTTGCTTTTGCACATTCATAATGACTGACTTAGAAATAGAGATGACACAAAATCTCAGTTGTTCCACATTGTCACAGAGTAACATTTCTGTCTACATGGCCTAATAATCTTGTAAGAGAAATCCCCCCTTACTATGTGGTGGAGAAAATCTTTCCAAATGGTCATGGATGATCAGAATCATCAGAGGTAGTCATTTTTCTTTGGAAATTTGATTGACTTGTCCACTGATGAGATTGAGATGAGACTGCACCTACACACAGCTCTACTGAGGGAAAAAAGTGGCAAAAGAAAACACATTAGTGAGAAATTTTAGGAAAGTAAACTGATGTCCCAAAGTACGAGGGCCAATACCTCAAAAATGGTCCTGGTCTATGTCTTGAGGTAGAAAATGTCCCAATACGCTGAGAATTGTCAGAGAAACAGGCTGTTGAGGATAGTTTTGTAAAAACCCTAAGTGAGGCTGGTGGATGTTTGATGTCAGACAATTAGAAAATATCATACACTCAGGCAACTGAAGAAAACACAGTTGCCTACATTTTGAGGCCCAATATATCCCCATGCACACAAGAACAGTTATGAGCATTTGAAATCCGTGCACTGTTTCTATCCAAATTTTCTTTTAAGGATAGCATCACCGTTGTAACTCCAAAAGCCCCAGAAAAGCTATAGATGTTCTCTCAAACGTTCGTGGGGTTGAGTGAGATGGTGCAGGACGAATTGCTGCCTTTGCGAAACGGCCCAGAAACTGAAGAGAAACCTATACTGAGACCAGCCAACAGTAGAAATTCCCAAAACAGCTTTCATTTTGGTTTTAGGGCTGTTCAGTGAGGTGGAGCGAAACACAAACATCCTACTCTGTCTGTCCCAATACCGTACATCCCTGTGCGTAACAGCACATCTCCCAGGACTGTGCTGAATGGTTTGATATAACTTTCATGGGGTATGTCAAACAGTGCGGTAGTAATGTACTGAAGGCCCCTCAAAAAATAAAGATATTAAGGCTGGCAGTCCTAAAAAGAATTTTTAATTGCAATCAGCCTAAAAGATTGTGACCAAACTTACAGTATGTGTTCCCAATTTCCTGTATTGCATTAGTGCCACATTGCACCTACAGTACACCGCAGACCTGGCCCATTTTCAAAATGTTTCTGATTTTTTTTTTTGCTGTGCCTTCACTGGTTTGAGATGGCTTCTGTAGAGCTACTTTGTTTTGAGCAAGTGCATGTTTAGAGGGCTGCATAATCAACAGTATCCTCATACTGCAGTATATTTCTGCTATGATGTTAGCGAGTCTGCTGTAACCATGTTTTGTTTTATGTCAGCCACGTTTGGCACAGGTTCCATGAGTATGCCAGCTGGATTTGGGAATTCATCAGCCTATAACCTCCCCACCAGCTTCAGCGGAACCTTCCAGCAGCAATTCCCCGGTCAGGCTCCTTTTCCTCAGCCTCCTGCATACCCACAACAAACCAACGGTATGTATAATTCAGTCCATGCGACTATTCAAATGAACAGGATTGTGTGTCTCCTCACATGTCCTTCCAATGTTAATTTCTGCATTTGTCCATTAGGTGGCTTTGCAGCTTTCGGCCAGCCTAAGCCTGTTGTGACGCCTTTCGGGCAAGAAATGACCGGTCCTGGTATCTCGAGCAACCCTTTCCTGGTCAGTCAAGAGGGTTGTATGTCTCGCACTGATAGACATCTGGTTTTCTCACAGTTCATGTTGCCCATTTTTCTGCAGGGTGCTGGACCATCCGCACAATACCCAGCTGGAGGCTCCTCAACAAATCCCTTCTTATAGCGCTGCAACCAATCACTTCCACTGCAGGGTCCACAAACCGGCGAGCTTGCACCTATTGCACTGTTTTGTTTCACAAGTAGCTTTAAACTCACAATGTTTGTAAGAATTTGTATTTTATATTGCAGATTATCTCAAATGCAACATTAAAAACAGTGACGCTGACGCCATCTGTGGCAACAAAACAAAGCGATGGAGTATGCAGAGGAAGAGGTTCATCCCCTCTTCGCTATTTAACCTGTGAACTGGTCTGGCCACTACTGAGCCACAATGTGTAATCAAACTGGCTGAAAAATTAAGTTATTGCAATTATTCCCATTTGCTATGCTGCAGTCCTGTACATAATTGTTCTTATAGGAAATTAGCTATTTGTGCATATCAGTATTTGTATCAACACGGGATTGGTTAAGACAAAACTGTTACCTGGAAAGGTTGGTGGGTGCTGCCAATTACTGTATTTGTATATAACCAAACTGTTGACTTATGCAGGGTATTGTGAAGAAAAAGAGAATGCAAATTGTGTTGAGGTGAAAGAAAGAAAGTGCGTGTGCTGTATCCAGGATGGGAGGTAATTTCTCTGCCATCTCCTGCCCTGCTGACCGAGTCCGGTCACAATGTTCTGACCCAGCACGACCATGCGTGTATGCTGAACTGCAAACCACTTTTGTTGGGTATTAGAGAATTTTAAGTTAAAATGTAAATATATATTAAAAAAATTTAACAATGGGGAAAAAAAAACAAATTGTTCCTTTATATTGATGTATGAATATATTGTAGATTTGTTTTGTATAAAAAAATTTATATTCATGATGCTGCAGTCAATGATATGAAGCTTTCTTCTTTTACATTGGTATGCAGCTACACGGACAGTTGTGAGCAAAAGCACAAGCAATCAATTTGTCATCTCCGCAGACATTGTAATATTGTTTCATAATCTGCATTCTTTTGCCTCTGAGCATTCATTTGTGAATGGGGGAGTTGATTCCGTGTTGCTTTTGCGTACTTTCCAAATGGCAAAAAGTCCCCGCACAGAGAAAATGATGGATATGCATGCAAAGTAACTGGCATATATGGTGAACTGCAAAGAGAAGCACAAAAGAGACAATGATTTCTGCAGATATTCTGCTACATCTAGCGAGGGGCGTAACATTTTACGGCAGTTCACCTGGGAAATGATGGATAGGCCCAGCCCACTACTGTCCACAACAATGGACGTCATGGTAGTTTGTAAGACCAAGGCTCCAAAATTGTTCCCCCCGAAGACGCGTGCATATCTCTCCATGGACAGGTCAGTTGCAATTTGATACCTAAGAGAAGTGTGTAATAGTGTTATATCATGGAAGTGTTTTCTTTTATTTATCTGAAGACCTGTAATTAAATGTTATTTGCCCTGGTCCACCTGCAATAAAATCAGATGTATTTCATTAAGGACAATTAAGTCTCATAAGACGGAACACCTACGTGGCTATTGTAATCAGCAACATGTACAGGCACTTGAAAACAACATAACCAATGTAGCAGACCCAGATGCTGTTGAGGAAGGTCATGAGGAAGAGCGCTGTGGCTGCCAGGCCTGAGAAACCACCCAGAGCCAGTTCACCCCACTTCTCCCAGCTGACCTCAGCAAAGCCTATTCCATAGGCTGTGGCAGCACCTGTCGGCAACAACAGCAACAGTGCAACACAACATTAAGTAAGCAGAAATTAACATTTGAAGAAACACCCCATCAATGTTTTTTCTAATCTTACAAATGCTCCACAGTCAAGCATTTTGATTTGGACTGGATGTTGTTGTAGTTGGTGGCCGCAATATGGTCTCACTTAGCAAGCTGGACACTGCCTCTACTCCTCCATTGTAGGCGCTGAAGTTGTGGGAAGGTTCGACATGCTCCCACAGAACCTGCAGGAATGTTGCCAAGACACAATTTCCATGCCATGAAACACTTTCAGTCTGAGACAGTATGTATTGATGACGTGTTGATTTTGACTACAATAAATTGACCAACTGTGTTGAAACCAGGCCCTAAACCTTTTTACACTGCATGTACACTGTGGAATATTGTTGCTGGCTTTATAGTGTTTGTATGAAAGTACACCATTTCATCTAGAGAAGAGAAATTGTTTGGTATGTTCATATGGTAAATAACTAATACTCTCTGAAAGACACAGTAATGAAAATACAGTGATTTAATCAGAGTTTTAAAGCAGAGAAATAGTAAGTAAATAGCTGAAATTCGCTCAGAGAGGGGCAAACCTGAATGTAGTTGAGTATTTGGTTGTAGCCACAGGTGGCCATTGCCCACCACAATGACCAGGAAAGCAACCGTTTTGAGGAATAGCAATGGAGAAACTCTTTCCGCAGCCGCAGCAACACTCTCCATTTGTTTTTGGCAATATGTCCCTCCTGGCCCTCAGTCGGTGGTTCTCCTTCACCTGACGGCCTTGCTGCTGATGTTTCTGCTCCATTTATTCTCCCATCCTCGGGCTCATTTGTTCCCCTTTTTCCAGTATGCTTGCGGTGAAAGAACATGCTATGCCTTGGCATGGGAAGGAGGCAGGAGGTGAGCAGAGCAACGGAGATGAGGACCAACGTCAACACCAGGATGCCGTGAAAGGACAGTAGGTCAAAACTGACAAGCAGCTGACCCAATACTGCGCCCACAGTGTACCCCAGCAGCTGGACGCTGCGGATGTACGATGTAGCTCTGCGGTACTTCTCCAATTCTACCACGCTGTAATGAACAACATGTTAAAACATCACCCGCTGCATGAAGGATATTTTTTCCTGCCTCTGATATATACCATTTCATCACAAGAGAGTTCAATTTCAAGTGTTTGTCTCATGACCTGTAGATGTAGGAGAAGTAGGCAACCTCGCTGGCCATCACCACACCGTAGGAGAATTGCATTGCCTGCATGGCTGCCACACTTCGTGTCCAGCGCAGTAAAGCTATGGTGGTGAAGAGGGCGACTCCCTGCAGTACCACCACTGGCTTGTAATAAAGCCAGTCGGTCAGCATGAACACTGGTACCAGCGCACACAGGTAGGAGTAGGTGGACACAGGAAAAATCTGATTGTTCACCTGGAACATGATCATCACAGTTATGCAGGACATACTGACAATCACTGAAAGCATATGATAGATGGTTACGTTCAAGTTGATACCCTATTGCATATATTTCACTAGCTGATACCCTATTGTCTATATCTCAATAGGTAAAATGGATAAGTCAGGTTTAAATTCTACTTGCATGCACACTGTGTTCAGTATTATCTGCCATACCTCCTCCATTGTCAAGTTGACATCAGGTCCTGTCATATATGCGACAAGGAATGGCTCCAGGGGTTTGATTGAGCCGAAGAATCCATATATGCAGAGCAGAGTTGTTGGATACCTCCAGTCTTTCCGCCACCTTTTCACAACTTCCATAGTAAGTACCTAGGTTAGGGCTCTTATAGTTGTTTACAAGAGTGTGGGTTCCACTTGGCTGCTCTGTTCACCTCTGTTACTGCAAAGCTTAATGGAAGTACCTGAGTGGTGAGGAGAGCTCGGTTTGTTGATTAACACACGAGTCAAAGTGCAGGAATCTCTTATCGTCTAAAGCCTCAAAATGATTTACATGTGCTGAGAGTGAGGCACGACACCAATCAAAGGAGCTTACTGTGTATATGCAGTACATAATCAATTGGCCTGCTCTAGTGACCTGCATTCACTTGATAAGAGTTACACAGACTCAGAGATATTCCACCTGATATGCTATTATATGGTGTTTATTCTTTAATAAGAAACGTAACAAAAGCAATAACCTCTCAGCCTCATTACTGAGCACCAAACATTGCGATGAAGGCTTGTTTCGATGACAATGTTTGGAAAGATGTATGCTCAGGGAGATGGGGCCGAGGTCACCTCCCCACTGGACGTAGGCTCTGTTGCAGCTCTCTGCTCAGGATTGAAATGATACCAAAAGGCTGTGTATGTCCCACGAATCAGGAAGAGCACAGAAATGATGGCGTAGTAGCTTCCATAGATGATAAACTGCAAAAAGAAAGAGGATGAGGCACAGCTGTGCGTTACATTGAATGGTGAGTATAATACCAACCACTAGATGTCGCCGTGACTTCATATTTACATGACAAATTTTCTCCCATAGGCACTCTGCATTCTCAATGAGGTCATCCAGGGGATGTTGGTGTGAAATCTCAAGGTGAATCGATAGCTATTTACACCAAAAATCCTCATCTAGTGTTTGTGTGCATATTGTTAATACCTGCGTCACAATGTCCAGCCCCAACGCAGCTTCATCCACGACTACAACTGTCAGAACTGTCTGCAGCGACAGAGCAATAAATGTGTTGATTCCAAATGTCAGAGCGTAGCATTCCATTGAGAGATTGGAGGCGATCTGAAATCTAAAGGGACAAAGTACAAGGTCCGTTTAATTTCATAGCACTGCCTTATTTTCCCAGACAGCTTCCCCTAAATGTCTGACATGCTCAGGTTGAAGCTGACATTGTCATGACCTCACGTTGTAATGGTGATAAGCAGCATGTAGGAGGATTTGAATGTGACATATCCAGCGTAGCAAAGCCAAATGTTGTCGGTGAGGCCCATCAGAAACACGGCACATGCCCCCACAGCTGAGAAGAGTCCCAGTGCCAGCTCCCCCCACACAGCCCAGGCCACCTTGACATGTCCCGCTGAGAAAGCTGCTGCAGCACCTGGACAGAGAGGAGACCGTGACTCTCATGTTCCAGGTTCGCGTGCCAGGATTTCATTTGTGCCTATACATCCGTGCGACTTCTCATTTGTCACCACAGGCGTCAGCAGATCTGCACCTGACCTTGACTTGGAGGGTGAGGGCTCTCTTTAATGCAAGTAAGACCCCATGAATGTGTTTAATCCTTTCCACTGTGCCTATTCATTGCGAGCGGAACACTATCGCGCCTTTTGAAACCCTCCTATCAGCCTTAATCAGAGAAACCGTTACCCTCTCACTCTATCTCCTTGATTGAAGCAATTACTCTTTTTCTGCTGGTGCTGAGCCGTGTTCAGTGCCAGCTTGCTGTACAACGATACACTGATATCCCCTTTCACGAGTCGTGCTCACCTCTCTTTTAATCATCTATCCCATAAAAACCACTGACGATATGACTGTTTTCCTTTCATGGCAGGTTTTTATCTGCTATCAGCAATGATGGCTTATACTAGCGCTATTCATTTTTTTTTTATCTTGGTTGCACATAAAATAGCTCTGCTTCGGTTTCCTCTTCTGTGTGAGTGCTTGCATTCTCCTAATTGTAAAAACCAATTGTATACATTGTTGTCATGTACACAAATGTGTACATGACTGCATTCCACATATTGCTCTTAAAATATGAGCATCATTTCAATGCCGTAATTTCAATTAATGTGCTAATAGAAATGCTTTGGCGTCGCCTGTGACAGCGATGTTGATGGAGAACTGGAGCATCTGACAGAATTCTAAGCAATCATACCAACAAGAGTGCACACAGCCTCTACTCCTCCATTGTAGATGGATGATGTGGCAGATGGTTCTATGTGGTCCCACATTAGCTGGATGTAGTTGAAGACCTGCACATAGCCAGCAGTGCCCATAGCCCACCACAGAGACCAGTAGATTAGATGCCTAGATAAATATTAGAAACAATTACGACTGCAAAGTGCTACCTCGTCAACCCACAATTACAAGCTCAAGTAAAACAATAAAGCATGCTTGTACTCATGGCACAAAATGAAGGACAATAGTACCTGGAGGAGTATGACTCCTTGAAGCTGCACCACAACAAACGAGCAGCTCTGTGAACGTTCTCCACGCCACACCAGCCAACATTGCCATGACTACTTGCTGTATTTTTTCTTGTGTACGAATCCTCATTGTAATCAGTCACAGCTTCCACTGCATCAGATCCTGCTGTGTCTTCGTGATGGGACAGTGAGTGTACATTTGTTCCATAGAAGAACATGCTCCTCTGAGGCATGGGCAACCACAGAGAGACCAGAAATGCAAAGCTCAAGATCCCCAGGGTTATGGCGTTGATGTAAAAGTAATCCATTCCTGTCGATAACATTTGGGCCTCATTACATGTTTGTCTCCTCTTTTTTCTAGTGTCCATGTATTGCTCCTTGAGGTGATGCTGACTCGGGGTTTACCTTCAAGTGAGACCAGCATTTGACCCAAGCTGGCCCCTAAAGTGTACCCTGCCAGCATGGCACCGCGAAGGTAACCTGTGGCTTGCTGGTACTTCTCGATTGGAATTACACTGTAAATGTAGGAAAAGTAGGCTACCTCAGTAGATGTCACCACTGCATAGTTCACCTGTTGTTTGGATGGAATAGGATAAAGTTTGTGTGAGTCTTTGATAAGGGTTCTCTGGAAAGTATCACAGTGTGCACAGAAGACATTTTGGATCAATGCATGTTACAGGTTCTCCAATTGAAAGAATAATTAAATGGCCAGTTTCAGGACCTGAAGGAAAGTCATAGCAGCCAGACCAGGGGCGAAGCACAGCAGGACGTAGTTGGTGACAAGGAAAAGTCCTTGAAGAACAATTATTGGCTTGTACCTCAGGAAGTCCGTCAGCAGAAAGACAGGGAATAGGATGGCCAGGTAGGAATACGTCCAAATGGGGAACAGGTAGTTAGTCACCTGCGGTAACAGCAGGGAAGATAAACCGACTGCAACTTAAATGCCAAAGCAGCTCACGTGGAAAATAGTCTGCAGTTACTAGGCTCTAATGTATGCTGGTGCTCACAGATATGTCCAAATTATGTGTGTGCCAATCTTACCAGTTCCTCAGAGATGTTCTTGTGTGGTCCAATGAGATACGGAGTGAGAAATGGTTCTGCTGGCCTGCAATTGGCAAAGAAGCCATACACTGAGAGCATTACAGTTGGATAAGCCCAACCAGTGGACTTCAACTTTGCCCAACAGGTCATATTTGAAGATCTGTCTTGGTCTTATTCACGGGGACAATACTGTCTTAACTTAGTTTTTTAGCTGGTATCCAAAATCTTCCTTGAGGGGGCTGGAATAGTCATCCGGTGCTTCGAAAAAGCCTTACAATGTTACTGGTATGCACATGTCCTGGAGTTTATGGTCAAGACTTTGACCTTTTGAAAGATGCATAACAGCTGACGTATTTTGACCGCTCGCCTCATACACCGCTGGCGACTAAATGTGCAATCTCCATACTGTATATGGAATTGAATACATGAGCATTTGAAACACAGAGGACTGCAATAATGATAACATAATGATATTAAATAATATCAAATCGTAGTGATAACAAGGGAGTGACTGTCTCATGTGTTAGGCATTCTTTGAAGGTGAACATTGCTTTTATGCTTATGTTTTGTGTAGAACGTGATTTAGCATGTTGGTTGGGAGCACACATCAACAGTCCAGCCCTCTGTTAAGGTTTGGATCGGAACTGCCCGGATCGAACACGAAATGTACAAACGGGAAAAACGGGACAGAATTAGATGTTATACCTTGATTGGCTCGGTGCACGTGACCCGGAAGGTTTCAATGAGCGGATCTTCGGCCACTATCTATCGATCATGGCGGCGCCGGAGCCACACACAACTTTTCGACAGCGGTTTGACACACGCCGAAAGTCTCGTAAACATTATTTTATTTCAGATCTGCAGTGGTGTACCACGGCACGTGGGACCAGGTTCGGGTGGATCATGCTAGTTTGGAGTTTTCCCCGTGTCTTTACATGCAAGACAGGCTGTCAAGGTACACACAAAACCTCAGCAGGACACCACACCTTCAAACCACGTCAACAAGGGTAAGGGCTGTGTGAATGAATATATAGATTATTGGTGTTTCATGGACCCTCAGAGTGTGTATAAATCTTGCATCACCTGATGAATTGATGTAGATTCTAGTCATGTAGTGTATAGACTGTACATCACCATTTTGCTGTCAGTATTAATTTACATTCCACAATTACTTTATATTACATTTTAACATCTGACTTTTACATATACTTTTTTTACTTATCATGTTTTGTTTGGTGCTTTTGTGCTTATACTTATTTCTCCATACTTAAGTATAGTCTCATTTATCTCTTGGATCACGGTACTGTTTTGCTACACTTACTGGTCGTTTTCACTGTTAAAGTCAAACGTATGTGAGGACTTTGCCTTCAGTTGCAGAGGTATCTGTCAGCAGTCGTGGCTGGCACACCTGAAAGATGACCTCCCTTGATTTTCTTTGCCTGACGCACGTCCCTCCATTGCAATGAAATCACCTCTGCGCATGCGTAGGCTGCGCGTGCGCGCGTGTCGCCTAGGCGACGGTTTGTTGAGCCGTATAATGAGGGGAAAATGAAACTCAAACGGTTTCTGTTACGATACTTTCCTCCAGGTAATACAGAAAATGTATGTTTTTCGTGCACCTTGTCCGACTTACGGTTTGTTCAAAGTTATCCGACGGCCGGGAAGTGTTTTGGGAGAGTTGTCGGACTTTTCCCTACCCATGACGCCGTGGTGTGTGAGCGCGTGTGTCGTTTGTTTTCTGTCCTCAGGTATAATCCTGGAATATGAGAAAGGAGGGAACCTGCTCACCAAATCCATCGATATCTTGGATTTGTCCCCCGAGTGCGTCAGCATTACTCCAACTAATGTGGCAAGAAACGACCCGAGTAAAATCCCTGCGATATACAGATAGCGTTTGATTTAAGTGAAAGCTAGCACTGTATTCCACTCTTTGAGACTCGTCTGTACAAAGAGATGTCGGTTTATCCGCTTTAACCTATGAATGTGTTAAATTTGCAGTTAAATTAATATGAAAATATGAAAGAATATATATCCACAGTTGTTTGTGACAGTCTTAACGTTCTTAATGTTTACATCAATATCAATGTTGCAGACAACTCAAACCACATCTTTTGTTTGTATATTAACTCTCAGTCTGCATTGACTCATCTGCTAAATCATGGGAACGGCGTACTTTGTTTCCCTACTACACAGAACCGACCCAGACATCTTGGTGGCTGAGATCAGACAGTCAGAGCCTCTAATTACAGAGTCTCGCACGGAACAAGTCAAACATCTCGTCCGTCGACTTCAGCAGAAACAGGCTGAGGAGGACCACCGTAGGTTCAGCCGTTTCAAGGTCGGACACCTGCATCTTCCTCGCATCATCATCATGACCACATATGTACCTGTGTACCCACGTGTTGTGTTTAGGTAGTCCTTGCTCATTGATAAACTGTGCAAAGTCACAGGTTGTCTGTCATTAGACGCCTCACTGGGGTCTTGGCGTACATGTTCTTTGCCTCTTTTTTAATAATGGATGGTAACCTCCACTCTAAATGCCCTGAAACAGGTTCAGGTGCTTCATTTGACAGATTATATCACAGCTCACAGCACTTACCAACAGCAAGGCAACTGTTTGTCTTTACTGTCGTGATCAGCATCTTTAACGGAGGAAATCTGGGCAATGTGCCTTAAGTGAGACACTAGAGAGCAGCAGTGGCAAGGAAAAGTGTTTGCATGACTAAAGTAGAACAACTTCAACAGGAAAAGAATTTAAATGATACCCATCATGGATCAAAATTCAAATTATTTGGAAAGAATGCTGGCCTGGGAGCGATGTCTGCCTGTTTGGACCCGATGCAGGAAGGAGGGAAAGGCGCATGAAATTGAGATGACTCACACATGCGTGTCACCCAAGTAATAAGTCATCTTTAATGTAACAGAAGGCACAGTTTGTGTCATTTTCTCTCTTTTCTCTCTCGTAGACGCTTCAAGCGCACATACTCCCACTGACGAATGTCGCGTTTGATAAATCGGGGTCGAGGTAATTCTGTCTGCAGCTTTCCCTCTCACGTTTTTAACTTCGAAGATATCATTTCTTCCCTTTTTTGGGGGGCCAGGAGACTGCAATGTGTCCCTCTCTGTCCTCTCCCCTCCTCTTTCTCTCCCTCACCCACGGCAGGTTCATAACTGGGAGCTATGACAGGACATGCAGAGTGTGGGACACCGCTTCGGGCAAAGAGCTGCACACGCTGGAGGGCCACAGGAACGTGGTGTACGCCGTGGCGTTCAACAACCCTTATGGGTATCCGGCTGTTGGCTCCCGCATTCACACAAATGGCACCTTCATATGTCCCCCCTCCCTCATTTACACCAACTTGTCTATATGTCGTCTATCCAATGCTCAGGGACAAAATTGCCACCGGTTCGTTTGACAAGACCTGCAAATTGTGGAGTGCAGATACCGGAAAATGTTTCCATACTTTTCGGGGGCACATGGCAGAGGTGGTGAGTATCGATTTTCCTGTGGCACATTTGCTGGTTGTGTTTTTATGTGTAATGAGATTATTCCTGGTGGAGGTTTGCGCTTGGAAAATCACGATGAGCATGTGAAGCACATTACGTGTCAAAATCAATGAATGTCGCACACACCTCAGCTCTCGCCTGACCTCTATTGACAGCGCAAAAACGATCACACACACACACATTGCCTTGCCGTTACATTTTGCCTGGAGAGAACAAGCAAGTCTGTCTCAAATTTGTCAATGTCTGCAGCACAATTCAGCACTCTGAACCTGTGTGTGCGTGTGCGTGTATGTGTATATGTTGTTCTAGGTCTGTTTGGCATTCAACCCTCAAAGCACGCTGGTGGCCACGGGGAGCATGGACACCACAGCCAAACTGTGGGACATGCAGACGGGGGAGGAGACAGCCACCCTGTCTGTGAGTCCTCTGTGTCTTCCTCCGCTACTGACGCTCCCAACGCATAACGCAGTATTCATATATTTTAATGTACATGTGGATGGAATGAGATGCGGGGCGATGAAGAGGAGTAATGATGGCGCGCCCTCTCTTTGATTCTACAAAGGGTCACACCGCAGAGGTCATCTGTCTGTGCTTCAACACGGCCGGCAGCCAGCTCGTTACCGGCTCCTTTGACCACACTGTTTCTGTCTGGGACGTTGCTTCAGGAAGGTCAGACATCATCTGCATTGTTACACTGTGTGTGTGTGTTTGTGAGAAAGTTTGTGTGAGAGTGAGAGCTACATGTTGGTGTACCAACCTGTAATATACTGCAAACACACGTGCCAAAAACATAGCCTTTGAGAATTGTGTGTGTGTGTGTGTGTGTGTTCCCAGACGTATCCACGCCCTGATCGGTCACTGGGGTGAGATCACCAGCGTCCAATTTAACTGGGACAGTTCCCTCATAGTCACAGGCTCCATGGACAAAAGCTGCAAGGTTGGTTGTCACCTGTTAACAGTGTTTTTAAGGAATCTCGACTGTAATTGCAGTTTCAGTCTTTAATGTTTAGTTTTTCTTCCCATGCATCAGTATTTTGAGTCTTTCCATTCAGCCACCTTGCGGCAGATAGCCACTCGCTTAGCCCAACTCACTCGCTAGCTGTCACCTCCCTCGTCTCCCAGGACTACAATCATTTGAACGAAGGGAAATGAAATCCTCCTACCCTAATTCTGTAATTATGCCGAGACGAGTCACGCTCTCAAGTCAGAATTATTCATATCACAGCATTTCTCCAAGGGGCGGCTACATGCAAGTAGACTGCGACGCTTCAAGTGCGTCGATGCATATTTACTCGTTTGTGCAGTAATTAATGTGCAGCTGTGACGAGGTTTTGTTTGTGTGCATTTACAGCTGTGGGAGGCAGGTACTGGGAAGTGTGAAGCCACCTTAGTCGGGCACACGGAGGAGGTGCTGGATGTGTGTTTTGATCTCACGGGCCAGCTCGTCGCGACCGCGTCTGCCGATGGTGAGAGCTCATGTTGAAATCACACCTCGGCAGTGTTGCAGGCTATCGGATGTGAAATAAGATGTAAAAAGCACCGCAAGAGTAATTTGGTGTGTATCTGAATCAGATGTGTTGAGTGGGTAGAAGCACAAACCTGTGTGTGTGTATGTGTGTTCATCAGGTACAGCTCGAGTGTTCAGCGCAGCCACACACGAGTGTATGGTGAAACTAGAGGGCCATGACGGAGAGATCTCCAAGGTTAGTCAGTGCATTCCCCCTCCTTTATTTATTAATTCTCCTCGCCTAACTTTCCATTTTTATGCTCATCACAACTTTCACTCTGGTCCTCTCCATTCGCCACTCCGTCTTTGTCAGCTTCTTTTAGTCACTTTCTATTTCCTGCGCGGGGTTGGCCCCTGCCACTCTGTTGAGATCTTTCATCAAAACACTCTTTACTTTCTGTGGTCTGCTGCCAGCGCCCTTTTAATCATCACATCCTCAGTGAGTGGACTCGCAGATGTTCAGGGAACGATCAAGTGCACTTTAACCTAAGCAGCCAAGAAAAGTCTTGCGTTTCATACTACACTGGAGCACTCGCAGCTCCTTCATCCATCTTAAGTTGAGTTCGATGAGTCAAAAATATTCTGAATTTGCTCTTTTTTTTTTAACTTATCTATAGCATGTCTGACATAATCCCTTATTCAGCGCTGATGCTGCTCACTCTGTCACACCCCCATCCACACAGCTGATTAACACCTCTTCTCCGCCACTTCATAGGTTTGCTTCAGCCCGCGAGGCAGCAGGATATTGACTGCCAGCATAGACAAAACAGCTCGTCTGTGGGACATCCAGTCTGGCGTCTGCTTGCAAGTCCTGGAGGGACACACCGACGAGATCTTCTCCTGCGCCTTCAACTATGAAGGTGACACCATCATTACAGGTACGTGCCAAGCTCGCACATCAGACGACCACAGGTTGCTAAGATGTAGCCGGGAGCAGCCATTCCAACAAGCCTCACGAGCTGACATGGGGGCTTAATTGCACATTTGAGATAAATAGTGTGCAGCTGTCTGTGCGTGTTTCCCCCCCGCTCCCCCCTATTCAACCAGCTGTTCTTGTCTGTGCTTTTCTGCAGGCAGTAAAGATAACACGTGTCAGATCTGGCGCTGACCCATCTTGCGAAGCTCAAGTGCTGCAGTGAGGTGGGCGCACAAACAGACAATAGTTTAGGACAAAGCATCGTGGCGATTGTTGTTTTGCTCTCGCGACCCAGCTAGCCAGTTTAACTTTTTTCCCCATCTAACACACTATTATCTGAGCAGAGTTTACAGAATGGCAAGTCTTGCCCCTGCCACATTAATAGAAGTTCTGGAAAACAGATCAGTTACTTTTTTTTTGTTAATTGCTCAATCATTTTACATTCTTTTATTTGCATTCATATTTGTGGTTTCTGAGATAAAATACATAAAGATGAGAAGTTTTATCGTCATTCTCATGTCATTAGCGCATTTGTTTCCGTTTGAATTAATTTGTTTGTACTTCGTTATCAGAAAGTTAGTTTAAAATGTACCAACATTTCCATTAGATACTTTGGTAGTTGTATTCATTCGCACTCTGTCTCTTGCAGCTTAACCTGATATTACAAATGTTAAGATTGAGGAACTTCACTTCACATAATTTTATTGATGCCAAAACATGAATACATTCAGCTCTAGTGCGACACATCTTACAACCGAATTGTGTGCTTGTTCCTCAATGCTGATGAAACACAACTGTATCACTATGTAGAGGGAAAAGACCAGATTCACTTACAAATTCAACAAATCAAACCTAGTTTTGCCTTCATGTCATAGTAAAAGCTACAATGAGCAGTCCACAACTCCAGAGTGAAGCAATTCTCAATCTACATTATGTACAGCTATCCAAAATAGACAGATCTCAGGGAACACAGCCAAACAGCAGACTCACTCTCAAATCAGTTTCAGGAGAGTAGTTTGGAGCAGCTAAAAAAAAAAAAAAAAAACATTGGCCAAAACCCACCCCAACCAATATGACGACACATTTCTTACATTGAACAAATGGGCACTTCTAAGCAACTACCCTCTTTTGCAGGGCTTGCATTTCCACAGCCTATTACAGCCTTTTGAAAAAAAGATGCAGGCAATTAGTGTCAAGTTGTGGGCAAAACCAACCTTAATCTGCCACTGTTGATGTGTTCCTCCAAGTGTGTTTTGCTGGAATAAATAAATAGATCATGAAATACATAAATCTATTCAGTCAATTGCGAGAAATAAATATAAATAAATATTTACGTCGATAATGACAAATATTACTCTAAGTATCAACATCAGAAGCAGTTAAAACCTGCCGACGAGGATTCCCTAAAATCAGGTGCTGGAATGTCCCACCCTGATACTGACAGCTTGCTGTGGGAGTGTGTGTGTGTTGATAAATAAAATTAGCCATAATGGGTATTTAAAGGGAGACTTGTTCATTCATGGGTAACAAAGACAAAGTGTTTCTGCAAATAGTGCTGGGCTGAGAGTAACAGGTGTATGCATGTGTCATGTTGTGCTCTTTCATCCTGCAGTAGAAGACACTTTGTGTTGTTGCAATGACAGGCAGCAGGCAGTTAGGTGCGTGTTGGAAATACAAGTTAGCAGGTGTGTGTTTTTGCTGGATCGCGGAGGAAGCTCGTCAGCGTTTAAAGGGTCTCCAGCAGCCAGTCAAACAGGCTGGACAGAGAGCTGCCCTCCTCTTCCTCGTTGACGTGGAGGTTGCAGAACCGAATCACGGCGCTGAACAAGTCTGATATCCGCCAGGCCTTCTGAGACACCAGCAGGATCACCCGTTGGAACTGGGAACAAACGCACAGGTGGTGAAGTGCATCTTTAAAAGAAGGAAGGGCTTTGTCTCATTTGTGCCCCCAGTTTTGTTTAGAACCATCAGGAGACACACATGCTGCTCTTTGCTGCCTTGATCTACAATAAAAGCCTTGTTTCCGATTAGTTCTGTCACAAAGCTAATTCAGTGTTCCGGGTGAATTTGCCACCATGCTGGAGTCGGCATTCATAAAACATCTCATAGAAATCCCTCCTTGGGTCACCTTGCCTGGAGCTACAACTCCAAAGACACACGTCTCGCAGCAAAATGCGATAGGAGCAGAGATGGTAAACCACAGAGCAAAGATCCCATATGACATCACATGACACAGTGAAATGTTGATGAAAAGACATTTTTACAACAGGAAAACTCCAGAAAATCCTTCAATTGTGTGAGTGTGTCCTGGACATATTCCAAGTGTGTGTCACCTGCTGGGCCTACCTTTGCTACCCTCTTTTCTTTGGACTTCCTGAAGAAGAGGGTGGGGAGGCCCAGCTCGGAGGCAGCGATCCATTGAAGGACCACTCTCAGCTCACAGTCGGCGTTTTCTGAGTCCAAGTCACAGTTAATCACCAGCAGCTCCCTGAGGTTTCTACTGCCCCCTGGTGTCCTGACCGAGGTGTTTTCTGTGGGGTCGGAGTTGACATGACAAAGCAGGCGCATCTTTAGCAAACCTCTCCCAATGACCTCTGCCAGATAGCTTCAGACCAGACAACAAATTTGATAACTGTTGGCCGTGCAACGGTGCCATGAAAGCTCCCCTCCCCTCTCCTGGCTGCTCCTCTTAGCTGTTAGAAGTGGGGAAATGGCAGATTGCACGGCTAGGGAAAAGTGGCCTCTACAGATAAACTGCGTGTGGACGCCAAGAGGCGATAACACTGAACGGCATGAAAGGATGAAAGGAAGTACAGCAGTACCCTGAGATGCGAGTTTAAGTCATTCCATGACCGGGTTCGTAAGTCAATCTTCTCCTATCTGGCCTTTTTCACCAGCCCCAAATTCTTGGCGCTGGTACCAAAACACGAAATTTCCAACGTTTTCAAGATAAAAATGTCCCCGTAGCCACAGGAATGTCAGTTATTTGCTGTTGAAGGTATCAATTTCCAGACAGAATGAAGAAAATGTCTGTCAACAACCAATATATCAAAAATGGTGCCAAGCAGGGATTTAGCTCTCACTCTCAGATGAAGAAAACAAAACGTTCTACATTTTTGACCAACTGTCGTTTCCAGCTGCATCGTTTCCAGCTGCAAATGTCCTTTTGTTTGAAACTGTGTCGCCATAGTAACTCGGAACACTGGGAGACATGACAGCACATCTACTACGACTGAGCTGGTTACACTGGTGCAACATTTGTAGGGGTGTGCCAACAGTGTGGGACAAGTTTTGCGCCGACAGCCTAAAACATTTGTACTACCTTGCCTGATCGGGGCCCAGTGGGCAGTGAGAAGAGCGAACAAAGAACATTATTGACCATCACGGTACTTACCAATGAGATTCTCCTTGGTTCCTGTCCAACCTTTTGCTGTTTCCTCACTAAAAGAACCACAAAAAAACCCCACATACAACAACTTAGGTGTCATTCCACATGTACAGTATTGAAATACTTCACATTGATATATTACAGTTTCACTGACCTTCAACATGCTACTGTTCATTACAAATACAGAGGATACTGATCTGATAGGCTCCACCAAACGCTAATTCCTCAGGATGATGAATTGGGATCGCATTGGTGAATGGTGGTGGCGACGTAATGACAATTATCTCAAATTCTGATGCTGACACTTACTTGATGACGGTGCTCTGACTGGGCACGTCGGAAAAGGCGTCCAGATCTGCCAGGCCCAGGCTGGACGCGCTGCTTGTCCCATTTCTGTGCAGACCAGTTAAACAAAACAAACACGCTTGCATCAAAAAAACATTTCATCTGAGGTCCTACAACACAATCTGTGACTGAGGGGGGTGGGAGGGGGAGAAAAAATGATAAAGAGGTGCAGCCATGCAGGCCATTAGCTGGTGATTAACATAGAAATAGAAGCTGCAGCACACAGTGGACACTCGCGGGTGGAAGGCTGATGACTTGTGGCAAGTCCGAGGATGAGGATGAGGAGGGAGGTGAGCTGGGGACGGACGTTCCACTTGAGGGGCGGACGATGGGCCGCATGTCATCTCTTCAAGAAGAGATGAGGTGGAGGTAAAGAAACCACAGTAGATGAAGAGAGGCTGGCTGGCTGGCTGGCTGGCTGGCTGGGGGGCCCCTTGGTAGATGCATGATGCCATCCCGGCTTGTCCCCAGTAAACCTCTACAAACCCCCAACAAACTGAAGGTACGTGGAACAAATGCAGGTTTTCTCATGCTCACGGCTGATTAATGAGCCGTCGCTGCGGTTGGCTCAGGTTGTGCTTAGGGCAGCAGGGAGGAGCTGAGCGCAGCTCAGGCGGGGGGAGGAATGTGGGGCGCTGGATGGAGCAGAAAATGGTGCGGCAGATGTCCCGAGCCAGAGGCTTTTAAAAGGTGAAAGGTCGCTGATCTGTCCCGCTGCAGCCCGACAGTGCAGGCGTGGGGTGTGAAAGCATCGTCTGAGGCTGCAAGCGAACCGTGGCGATTGCTTTGTGGTGGAAGCACTCCGGACGCGCACACACACGCACACACAACAGGCACAACAGACACCCGCTCCCGGTGGGCTTTGCTCTTGCAGCAGCGGGGAGTAAATTGGCATTGGTACAGGAGAGCAGAAGTGTCAGCAGCAGATGGGCCGATGAGAGCGAGGTGAGGGAGGGCGAGCGGAGCGGTGCGATCAATCGGTTACTGACCCCTCGCTCAGCTGGATAAAACTACTGGTCTCCTCATGGGGGTCATCCTCGGGGGTCACATGGGACCAGCTCCCCGTGCTCTCCTCACTGCTAGCGCTCATAGAGCGCTTGTCCCGCTTCGCTACCGCCGCCACCGCAGGCCTGTCCCTTTCACTGCTGGGGGAGGGGGAGGAAAGCAAGATGGCGGGAGTGACCATCAGAATGTCCCGCTGACTTGGCCGTGCTCGTCCTCCGCCCGTTCGTCATCCACAGTTAGACAAAAAAGTTTTCACTGAGGAAAGCTATAAGACAACGTTTTGGATAGGAAAACATTGCTGCGCTGCATGAGATGAATACAAAATAAAAACTAAGACTAAACTCATTAGCTAATCACATTTCCCACTGGCCATGGAGGATTACCAGTAGGGCTCGGGAAAACACATCAAATTACCGGTAAGTCAAAATCGGATGATTGAGGACTGCACGTCTGAACTGCTCTGGGGGGAAATAATGGTTTATTGACTGTGTAAGTGATTGCATATATGGCTCAAAGGAGAGGAAAAACAAAAGGATGCACTCCGCTTGTTTCCAGATTTTCGGCCTTGCAAAACAAACGCGAGACTCTCCTGAGACCTCAGCTGAGTTTCCTCAACCCGACACTCGGCACTGTGCACTTTTTGCACTGATCCCAAAAATCCGGACCACGAGCTGCAATTTCATTTTTTACAGAAATGTTTTCCTCTTTTGACATATTGGCACTTAATAATTTCCCTCGGGAGTAAAGTGCACGCTGTGCCACTGCATTTATCATCCGCGGCAAGAAGGCTTGCCTTATATTGCATTGTAAGTTAAGTCAGTGTCAGGCGGTGGGATGATATTAGCTTTACAAGAGCTTAATTATGTATAAATCATTAAGCCTAGTGTCAAGGCGCGCTAGAGGGTGTTGACAAAGGGCAACGGTGTTTCCTGGGAGTCACTCGCTGTCAACTCATATCGAATCCCTCTCTGCAATCTCGGAGCCACTTTGCGGGTTGAACAAAGAAAGGCAGAAATCTCTCGCCTATGGACGAGTCGATGTTTTCTGGCTGTTTGTCAGGTAAGAGGACCTGCGTGCTGCTTACCTGCTACCGGCAGCGGGAGCACTGAGCTTGGTGGTCGGTACCTCGGGCTGTGTTTCTTCAAGAATCCCCCCCGATCTCCTCTCGGCACTGAGCGGGGCCTCCTCCTCTTTTTGGTCCCCCTCGATGTGGATCAGTGGAACGTCTCTGGGGAACGTTGTGCGGTTCGTCTCGCTGTCGCCGCTCCTCGACCCGCTGCCGCTTTGGTCCTGGCTGGACTTGCTCCAGCTGCTCCAGCAGGGGCGCGACTGTTTGAACCCCCTTCGTCTCTCGCCGACGGGCACGCGTGATTGTGCCTGCGTCCCCGTGGCGGCCCCGGCCGCCTCTTGCCCAAGGGCGGACTTGCCGATGTCTACGATGTCGGCGGCCAGGCGATTGGCAAACTGTTGGACGTGTGGCTGGTCTCCTGCGGCCTCCAGGTCCACGCTGTCCTCTGGGTCAGCGATGATCTTGTTCTTCCTCATCAAAGACTCAATGGAGCTGGACCACGTTTCGTGAATCAGCATGTCGGTGATCCGGTCCGTCTTGCCTCTTTGGTAGAGGCACGAGTCCGACTTGCAAAGTCCTGCTGCCGACACCGAGTTGGTGGGGAAGATGTTCAGAGTGTCTCCACGTACATTGCGAGCGAATCCGTCGAAGGAGTTGGCTTTAATCGGCGAGTTCACAGACAGCCGCGAGTCAGAAGAGCGCCGATCTGGAACAGAGGACTGTCGGATGCAGAAAGGCGTCCTGGGAGAGGGCGGGAACAGACTGTTGCTCCACTCCTTGGTTTTGATGGTTGCATTTTCTTTGTTCTCCTTGTCCATGTCTCGCAGCATGAACCGGTAGAACTCCTCGGTGATGCTCTCCGTGCTGGACTGTTTGGACAGGCAGGAGGACGTCCTGACGTTCAGATGGCCGTTCTTCTTGGTCGCCGCTTGTTGCACCGCGGCGGCTAATATGGTGCTCGCGTTTTTCCCGGCGTAGTAGTCCAACAGCAGGTCGAACCCTCTGCCCTCCGTCTCCATCTGGTTCACCATGAAACGCGAGAACTCGTCCGTGATGCTCTCGCAGCTGGACTGCTTGGAGATGGAGCTGCCTCGGCTCAAATTCTGACCTAACCGATTGCCGGGGCCCAAGGTGTTGGGGGTGCCCAGCGGGTCCGTGTCTTCTTCGGGGATGCTCTCGTAGCTCGACGCCTTCCCTCGGCTCCATCTTTCGCACTGCAGTCTGCTGCGAGGCTGGCCGGCTTTGGAGGTGTCCACCACGTTGAGTTCTGGACAGTTCATAATCCTGGCGGTGACCTCGGAGGCAAAAAGTGCAAAGGGGTCCTGGGGTTCGTCGGGTACAACAGATTCATCCACCACCCGGTTCACCAGACGCTCCATCAGCTCGGGCTGCTCCTCTGTTTTCCTCTTGATCTCGCTGAGACGTGGCGCCCGATGCTTCTTGGAGATGGAGCTGGTGCTCTGACCTTCTTTCCTCCTCAGAACCGTGCGGCAAGTGGGTAGCAAGTAGCTCTCGGGTGCCTCCCCTGCCGTCCCCGCGAGAGCGCAGAACCAGGGTTGCTTACCGGTGGAGTTCTCCAGACAGATGGCAGCCAGTTCTGTCGCCATGGAGACCACCGTCGTAGCCATGTCGTCGGCGTAGCTGGTGATGGGTGCTCTGGACTCTGAGTCCATTCTTGGAGGGAGCAGAGAACTGTAGGAGTTGAGAGAGAACTGCTGGGTCAGCGAGACCTGCCTGCTGTCCCCGCTAGGACCAAGCCGCCCCCTCCGCTCGGAGCTGTACGCTGTGACCTCATTGGTGGAATCAATGCTCTGCTGGATCTGCTTGTCGTCGCAGCTGTCCTTGCCAGGGGTGTAAGGGCTGTCGGACAGACCTTGGCGGGAGGTGGGCGGCTGCTTCAGCTCTTTGTTACAGGCCGGTGAGACGGATCCGAGAAGGTCTCGCTCCTCATGAGGGGCTTTGTCCTTCAGCCTAGGGATGCCAGGTTGCCCATCAGCGCAGGGCAGCGAGCCGCGGCGGCTGTCAGCGTTGCCCAGGCCCGCTGAGGGTTGTGGATCTCGGCTGACATTGGTGGTGACACTTTCCAAGGCGCAGGTGTCACCGTCTTGTGTCTCAAAGGAGCCCTGGTCTCCCTGGGAAAGATGGCTGATCTTCTTCTGCGTCAGGTACAGGAGATCAAACACCAAATTGTTGACGCTGTCACTCAAAACCCCCTGGATGTCGGTGGGGTCTTTGCTCTGACTCTCGAGCTCTTTTTTTCTTTTTGCCTTCTCCAAAGCGTGTTTAAAGAGACTCTCTGCCACCTCAGTCACCAGCTCGTCCACCTCTCTTTCGTCTGCGCCCGCCCTTGGACAGGTGATGCCCTCAAGTATCTTCTTGTGTGTGGTCTCCAGCAGCTGCGCTACGCTCCCGTAGCCTTGCGGTTGAGTCAGCACGTTGGACGCCTCTCTGTGCAGCACCTCGGCGATGTTGGCCCGAAACGCCTCCACGCTCGTTCCCTTCGCCACGCTGCAGTGGAGCGTGAAGGCCGCTGTGGCCTCCGCGGCAGACATTAGACCCTGGGTCGCCGCGTAGACGTCGTTGTAGTCGGTGTCGGAATCCGCTCCCTCCCCCGACTCCTCGGCTAGGTCGACGATGGCCACGGCCCCGGCCACTTGAGCCATGCCGCACATGGCCGAGGAGAAGGAGTAGTCGCCCCGCTCCTCTGGCTCCAGCAGCTCCTCCTCCGTGTCCTCTTCTGAGGGGGACTCGTCGTTGAGATGTTCCGCTAGCTGCGGGGCGGTGATGGTGCCGATGATGTTGGCGGCGCACGCCAAGGCCACTTCGACGTGCTTGGAAGACTGTCCTCCGTGTTGATTTGTTGTCGTTTCGTAGGCTGGTGTCTCCGTCTCTGGCACATTTGGGGATTTGGCGAGGACATCCGGGTCTGGCTGAGGGGACACCTGGGTCCCAGGCCATTCTGCCGCCCCCTCAGAACTGTCTGGGCTTTGAACGATGACAATCTTTGGGAGTTCAAACGAGCAGGTGCGCTGCTGAGGAGACTCTTTCCCCCGGCCGGCTGAGCTCGAGCTCGCGAGGGACACGCTGACGGCAGCCTCGGACACAAAAGAGTTTTCGTCCCGAGAGAGGCGTATGAAGGCGTCCTGCAGCACCGACTCGGCCAGGTTGGTGGCGAAGTGGCCGGCCGACTCCTTGGTGTGACTGCTGGCAGCTCCACCCTTCTTTGCTTCGACGTCCTCCTTGCTCTGATAATGGACAAGCTGCCCTCTCTGACACACGAGTCGGGCGCAGTGTGTCTGTGCAGTTTCTGCCAAGCTGTCGACCAGGTCACCGCTGTCTGGCTCTGTGGGGAGAGAGAGAGAAAGACAAAAGCTCAAGACAAACGTGTCATATGAACAACAGTGCATTTCTCTTCTTTGTCCTTTTGTGTTCCCTTTATGTGTTCCCTTGTGCAACAAAATGGCAATTAGGGAAACACCCAAGCCATATATTTTGGTTGTGGTTGGCAATAACTTTTCATCTTGGATGAAGCTGCCTCGAGCTGTGTGTTGGTGCAATTCATTTTTATCACCTTGACACACAGAGGCACGTGTGTGTATACGCGTCTATACACGCATGCAAAAGTGATTTGGGGCAATAGACTCTGAGCCGTCTTTGCTCACTGCAATACAGAAATGTTGCCAATTTTCCTGCAGCTTCTGAATGTTTTCAAATCCAGACGGTGCACAATAGAAACTTCAGTAAACCATTTTTGAAGCCGTCGTCCTCGCTGTCGTCCCCTAGGTGCTCAGACGCGGTCTGGAAGTCCTCTTCGATGGAGGAGATGGAGCGATTGGTGTCGTCGTCTGCCCGCTGGGCGGCTGCTCGACCGTGCTGAAGATGCCGCTCCCTCCCCCACTGCAGCCCAATCATGAATTTGTTGAGGTCGAAGATGATGCTGCCCGGTTGACGGGAGCATTGTGGCCTCGAGCACTGAACCAGACACACGCCTGTGCTCCTTTGCTGCTGACCCAAGAGGAGACATTAATAAATAGTCATTACGTATACAAATGGACAGACACACATGCACACTAATAATCAATATGTATCAAAACAGGCATCTTTACAGATTTACCCACACAAAAATGGGATTTTTTTCTCAGGCAAATTACCTTAAGGGTTTGGAAAAAATCTTGAGACCTTATAGAAAGTATTCTAACGTGTTTCTGTGTGTGTTTGTGTTGTCGGGGGATTAGATCAGGTAGCCATTCCAGCTGTATTCTGACATGCAAATGCCATGTTTTGCTGCGTGATGTTACACAAATCCGAATATGTCGCATATTAGTGGCAAGTCCTCATCTAGAAGTTACCTGAGCACAGAGGACAATGAGAATATTTTCATTGGACCATGAAAATGGGTGTGAAATAGCGAAGAGTAAGGTATTTCATTCATGAGATAATTTATCACTTCAGCTGTTTCATCTCTTAATCACACGCTGACAGTGTGTGCACAGGGTGCAAACTCACCTGTGAGGGTGTGTGTGGCTGAGCTTGGCAAGCTTCAGGGCCATCCAGACCGCCGAGCAGCAGGACCTCATTTTCGTTAGGTTGGTGGAGAGTGAGCGATTCTACAAGTTTTGGCAGATGTGGAGACACTGATGCCAATTTCTGGAAGAGACAGGACAAGCACACTGTCACAAAACCGCACCAACATTTCAAAAGAACACATTGACATGAGGTTGTGGTCAAAATCCTTGTACAACAAGTCTTGGGGAATGATTATTGATTGACACCAAGGCTTGCAACACAAATCTGTACATTATCTACACAAGCCTGTAATTCTGGCTAATGATCTTGAATCCATGGCAACAGAGCTGGTGTTGACGTGTGAAAGGCACAGAGCCGGGAAATAAGACAGGCGTGAGAGGAGGGAAGATGGGGCTTCTGCTCACCTTGATGCGTTTATCGTCACGACGGTCTGTGTTGTGATGGTCCAGATTTATGAAATAGATCTAAGGGAGACACGGAGAGTCTTCAAGTAAGTGATGTGCAATATACAGTATGTGTCACCCTACGCTGCTAACAAAGGCTATTCTTGTTGCTGGTTTGCCACTCCTTCTGAGAAATGGCAAGGATGGGAGAAAATGACAGCTTTCCTCCATAGGACTTAGCACTTAGGCGTGTGCTGTGCACTCCTGACTCCAAAGTGAGTGTCCCTGACAAGCAGAGTACTCAGTGGCAGGCTAGTTTCTTTGCTTTCAGGGCTTCCAAACAGCGGACGTAAATCACCAGTGATTTTCTTCCTCTCTGTTCTCTTCATCCTCCACCATACCCCCCGTCACTCTGGGCATCTTTCCTGTCTCTCTCTCCTGTCTGGCTCCAGGTTTAGTGGTCTATGATGGCATCTTTGCGTCAGTGCTGAAATGCTCCAGTGCCCGTTTGATGTCATGGTGCACGGTAACCCGAGGTATCTCAATCTGAATGGGATGTTGTCATATTGGCATGGGGAGAGCCTAAAATGCTAATAATGGCTGTGAGAGTCGGTGAGAGGCCGTAAAACAATATCAAAACCTGGAAAACATTTCTCCCCAGATCGACTTAAGACTCTCACATTGATACCATCTTGTTCTCCATATAAAATGGATTTCAGCCATATCACAGCATCCATGTTCTGAATAGAGAAGTCAGTGTCTCTCAGACTGAAGGCATTGTTGTTTAATGTTGACGGATTGCTATTCTCCTCCTTTTTGTGCAAAGAAAAGTGCAATATACTTCTCCATGCGTGGCGTCCTTGTCATTGTTCAAACTTAGTCACTCGATGAGTCATTGTGCCAACTCTTCAATACATGATGGGGACAAGTGGCACCCCCGTTGTCTCTCTCTCTCTCTCCCTCTGCTCCTCCATATTTAGGGGATGGCACAGCTCAGGCGGGTTCATACTGCACTATCAGATGATGGCAACATCATCAGACAAAACTGGGAGGGTTTGACTTCTAACAAACAAGGCCGCTGCCAAAGTGTCTCGAGGCAAGACAGCAAATTCTCTCGACTGCTCCCTGCTTTGACGCATCCTGGGTCAAACGTGGGGAAGCAATCTCCATCTTGGATAAATGAAGCTTCTCAAAACAGTGGCAATTTAAAGGCACGGTCACTGTGACAGTTTTTCCACCGTTTATTTTCTTTGGCGAGGCTAAAATACCACATTGAGGCAGTACAACACAAAACAATAAATGGGCTGAGCAATATTTCTGTACATTTGGAGAGAGTCAATTTCCTCTTACCCTTATCCATCTGAAAATATTTATCTGAAAGATAAACATGCAGTATTTGCCACCAGCTGTGTATAGTAAAAAAGTCAGAAAAAAAATTTAAAAAAGAGATCCAGACTAACCATATAAAGGTTTTGCTAAAATTGATATCATGTTGATATTATCAATAAAAAACAACAATTTTAATCAAGCCCCCCCCCATCACTCCTCCTCTGGACAGAGATATAGTAATCTAGTTGCCATGAAGTGCGAAATCATTTGTTTGTTGCGCATATCATCTGTGTGTCTCAATGTTTCTCTCTTGCTGGCGGCTGAATGTCAACTACAGGAACAGATTTGAAGTAGAGGCAGTCGTGGCTTTGCCCTCCTGCAAATATATGAAGTTTGAGGAAAGTGGAGCAATGTGATTGGTGATTTCGTCCTTGAAAATAAGGCTGAGGAATGAATCACATCAGCCCATTTGCACTGGTTATAGCCACGAGGCACCTGTTCTAAATCTGGGCAGCAAAGATCTCCCTCACCGGAATCCTGTGAGAGACGGACCAAAGACATGGCCATCAGCTGAGACATAGCATGATCGGACAATTGGAGGGGAGGTGTGTGTGTGTGTGTGTGTGTGTGTCGGAGGGGGGAGGGAGTAGCAACACTACAGTGTGAGCAACCGTAACGCAAATATCACCCCCATGGATCACATGAACCATCTGTGTCCAAACATCCTCACACATCCATGTCCAAGAATCCAGGACAATCACGCCGCCAAGATGCGTCCAGCATCTCCCCCGAGTGACCCCCGGCTTTTCTCGACACTTTCTCGGTTCACTTGGTGCTCAACCTGGGGCGAGTCGCAGCTGTGCTCCACATCAGACCAGCCAAGCAAATGGAAATTCAGGGTGACTCCAACCACCTGCACTGACCAATCACCAAAATCCACTGGCCCAGAAAAGACGAGCGGAAGCGGAGGCACGTGAGGAGGCAGCTTTGGCAGTAGCAGAGCAAGATGATAACGATTATTAGCCACATGGGTTAGTGTTTTGGAAGGAGGACGGCCTGCTCTACAAATTCTGTTCACTTCACATACTGGACAGAATGTATTCAATAGCAAAATATAAACCCTCGTCTTGGCTGCGATCGAAAATATAGATATATGCCCATGTCCAAAATCAGTGTGAAGCATTATCTGCAACCTTTTTGGTTTTATATTGGCCAGAGAGAACACGATTTTAGTGCGTTAACTTGGATGAAAAAAAGAAAAGAAAAGAAAAAAACAGGTGCATCCCTGCTGCCATTCTGAAATATAAAGTTTTATTGTATTGCTTGCAAGTAGAAGGCAATTGTTAGGTTAGAGTGAATAACCTTACTTTTCACATCTTGAGAAAATGCTCTCTGCCCAAGATAGCAAATTAAAAGCAAATTAAACCCAAGCCAGCAACACAGTGTGAAGGAGGGATATTTTTGTTAGACTGTGTTGGTATAGCCACTATTTCACTTCCAGCCGTGTTTGCAAAGATAAATGTTTCTTTCTGACATTGCCAATATGTAAAGGAAATATCAAGGCCATTTGGTGCAATTTTCGAATATGACGCAGATCGAATTCATTTGCATTAATTTTGAACGTTGCGAGATTGTGGGGGTTTATTAAGGCTGCAGTAAACACAATCACTTCTGGTCTGGTCCCTAAGCGGTGGATTCTGAAGGCGTACACTTTGGATGAACTTAAAAATGGGTGGTAAAGCGTCGGGGCTCAGGGCCTGTCACTTTAGCTGGGGGTTAACTATACTGTAGAGAGTGATTGACTGAAAGAGAGAGAAAAACTACAGGGGGGCAGTGTAATACAGAAACTTGCCCTCCAGCTAAATTTGCAATTTAAACATCCAAGCCTAAATAGGATTTGATGCATTAATAAAGTGGCACAGCTGAATCTCTCCTTCTTCCTCCCTCTCTACTCAAACAAGGGAGAGCATTCCGAACAGGCTCCTTTGTCCCCTACAACATCCACTGATCTTCCTCCTCCACCTTCACTCTGATCCTCCCCCACACGGCTGCCTTTCGTCTCTTCTCTCTTGGGTCAAGCCCTTTTATTTCTATTTTTCATCATATATCAAAGAGCAAAGCAGTTTCAATGGATGGCATGCAGTGTGCAACGTTTCCACTCGCACAAAGCTTTGATTCCCTCCACTTTGGCAGGACATTAAGCAAAGTTTGACTCAAGCATTATATCATGTTTCTGAGCAGACCTCGGAGAAATTGCTGCCATGGTGCACAATCACACTGACATTCCTCAGAGACGTCTTGTTCTAAGAAATGGGTGAAAAACTTTCGATTTGACTACATCCAAGTAAATGTTTTGTTGTATTTCTCTCTTCTGCGCTGAGACACAAAGGGATCCCGAGAGAGACACCCAGGGAGAAGATAAAGCGACTCAGTGTCTTGCTCAAGGGCACTTTCGCATCCCTCTACGAAAACCCTGGAGTCACTCTATAAAATATTCAGATTGCGTGGTGCCATTCCCCCCTGGAGGTAATGCATGATTATCAGAATTATCTGGGCATAGTTCTGATCACCTCACAAACTGGATCCTAGACTTTCCAGCTAATTGATGTTCACTCTGCAATGGAATGGTTCATTTCTTGTTATTAAATGAGCTTCCTTCCTAGCTCTTTGCCAAAGAGTGCACTGGCTCGCCCGAGCCAACTTGAGCTGTAATCCGCTTTCTGTTAAATTTCATTTGAGTGAAATTTGAGGGGAAAACAACATTATTGCTCACTGGGGCTGCCAGAACCATTTGGACCTGCACCCCACTGGTTACACTGCGACTGTGCAGTAACTTAAGATGTTTCTGTCAAACGTTGGAGCATTCTGTCCACATAAAGATAGTTTTTAAGTGGTGCGTATACAGCTTACTGGAAAAACTTCAATAGTGTTTCTGGATATTTCTACAAGATTTTGTGATTGACCCGATTTATTTCTCTTCTGAGTTACTGGAGGTAATGGATGCAGAAGAACGAACACACAAACACACACACTAACACACACACACACATGTACACCCTTGGGGCATGAGGGAGATGAAGGAGCTGCTGCAGATCCCCCGGCTCGCGACATTAAACGTGCGTTCTGCTTGAGCGAGGGCTAATCTGAAGGGGCCCTTGGGAACACGCTGGGTCCCTGGGCCAGCGATAAATGCAGATCTATACACGTTCCGATAGAACGGAAACCGTCCTAATTTGCGATCAAGAGGACCTCAGGTAATTATGGGCAGAGGAGCTGCTGATGTGCTCTCATGTGGCTCTGCAGAAAGTGGCTTATAATGGGGGACAAAAAGCTATTTCTGAGCATCTTAGAAGATATCAAACATTATCTGCTGCATGAGAGTGAGCAGATCTGACTTTAGAGACGGAAACTTGTCTAACAGCTTTTTTGGTGCAACTGTTGTCACTTGAGAGTCCGGAGGAGGTGAGCAGCCAGAGAGGCTGGATGAGGAAGAGGAGAAGGTCTGTCTCTTATTTTCTCACTCCAATCTGTGCTATAAGTCTGTCGCCGATGGCATATTTACTCTGTGTTCTGTCTCCGTCTGTCTGGACTGAGACACGACAGGTCAGGACACAACGCACTCTGCAGGTGCAAGATGTTTTGACTGGGGTGATGAATGGAGGGCGGCCCGTCAAAGATCGCAAAGTCAAAGCAGGAAAGGTTGAACGACAGGACAGGGGAGTCGGATTTACAGTCCTGTGTGGACAGAGGAAGGAAGGAAGGAAATGAGCGTGACTGACGAAATAGCATGAGGAAAAATAGCTTTCTCGACATTTTCTAAATAAGCGAGACTAATTTCTAAAATAGACACCACAAACTTCACAAAACAGACAGAGGATTTTTTCATCTTTGCCAAGTTTGCCAAATGGCGTGTTCCTCAGCACCGACAGCCCTGTCCGACATACCAAGTCAAAATTGAAATCTGTTGTCAACTTAATGAACATGATAAACAAACTGGGTGTGGGTGAAGTTAATAAACTGCAGTTAATAAAGTTAATCTATGTCTGATGGAGCAGGGACGAAAGATCTGCTGAAGAAACCGCTCTTTGTTCTTAGTTTGTGAACCCAGCGAGCTGGTGTAATGAAATTCAGCGCCATTATCGCACCTTTGTGACACTTTCTTCCCGCATCATGCATGAAAACACAAGCGTATGATCAGAGAGGACCGCGCCGTACCGCAAGAGAATCCTACACTTCTGCCTTTTATTTAGCCAGCAGGTTTTTGGCCTTTTGCACTCAATTTTGAAGCAATTCGGTCTGATATTCACGCAAAGAAGCACTCATCTTTTGCTCATCGGGGTGCCGCGGTGGTAATGATTCTTGCCATTTCGGAGTAGCCTGTGTGTCATATCGTTACAGCTGTGAGGTGATATCTGCCGATATATTTTTGCCAATTGTCCTGCCACATTTCCACTGGAAATTTTCCCTTCCTGTCCCGACACATTTTTACAATCAGCAGCAGACTCCAGGCTAATTCAAAATATCCCTCTGCCTTCTTGGTGTTTTTTCCAATCCGTCCCTAGGACCATCTGTCTCTCATCTCTTAGTCCTCGGTCCTCTCTCCTTTTATTCCTTCCTCTGTACCTCCACTGCACCCCTTCACCCTGTGGTTCCATCTGCCAGTCACCTTGTACTTTCCTCTTCATCACATTCTGTTCCCTTCCTCTTTCTCCATTTACGACGGCAAAAGCCGAAGTTGAATTCCCAAGAGTAGTGGGCCAATTTTTTTGGGGGGGGGTTCTCTCCCTCACTGCTTCTCTTCTTGAGGCAGGCGATTCGATTGCAGCTATTGTGGGCCATATATCTGTTGGAACACTCAGCCTCTACACTGCAAATCATCAAAATTTCAAAGGTTCTTGGTCAAAAATCTGATTTTTGCTGTGCATAGTGGGTTGAATAGAATCATTTTTTCCCTGCTTTTTTCTAATCTAGCTGGGAGAGAGGCAGCAAACAAGAGTCTTCGCCTCATTCGTCAGTGATCTCCTCCCTTAATGGAATAAGATGTTTATGTCTTGACTAACTTAGATTCACACGTTCACGTCCCTCCCTCTCCTCCTTTTTACATAGCACCGTAGCCCCCTGCGCCGTTTTCTCTCTGCACGGTGCAGAATGATCAAAACATCTTGTGTGGTCGTCAATCTAGCGCTGCCGCTTGATCGACTGACCTCGCTAAACTGGAAAAGCTGCACGGCATTTTGAGAGGCAGAGGGGCGATTTGTCACTTGGAGGTCTTAGAGCAACACTGTGGGACAATGCACTGCGTCCTCTCCACTGCACTGTTCAACAGGAACAGCCTCATTCCAAATATAATCTGAAAAAAATGTTATATGGATAATTTTGGATTCTTTCTAGTGAAGGTAAATGAATAATTACAGGAGGACATATCTGGGACTAATGAACAGGGTTCATGTTCTCCACCTTCCTCCTTCCATCTCTAACTATGAACTGACACTGACTGCGGTAACCACGGAATCAGGAAGGAAAAATCTACATGTGTTGTCGACCAATGTAAGGTGCAGAGGATTTAGGAAGTGAACAGACTCGAGGGTTTTCAGTGACCTAATAAAGACAGGATATATTTGCATGGCTAGCAAATTGTGTGAAATGGGCAGCAAATACAAAAGCCAAATGGTGGTTAGAATGTGAATATCATAAAGAAGAGGTTATACAGTAATATGAATGTGACATGTATAAACAACTATGATTGAACAAGAATAATAAATTAAATCATAATCAAAACAAAGTGCCAAAAATTGTTTGAACACTAATAGTTTCTCAGAATACATATAAAGGTTATGCTAAATAAGATCCCAAATGTTCTAATGACGTCCCGAATGTTCACACTGGGATAAAAGCATGTAAATGTACCACAAAGGAAATCCTTACAGGTGGCCAAAGTGCTAAACAATTTGTTCTTTTTTTTTTTTTTTGGATACTTTGATGCATCCCAGCCTCAACTAGACTTGACCTCCAATAGCCCCCAAATAAGTTGATTTTAAGAGCCCTGTCCTACAGGGTCCACTATCAAAGTACTCTGACAAGACAGGGACCCCCGTCTTTGGGCAACTCAAAAGATGAGGATACATCAAACTAAAGATGCAATCAGTCTTCACACACAGTGAATCAAACTTTTTGAAAGGTAATTCCAACCATTGGGACTTAATCTTACAACTTTCTGTGCAAAGGGGAATTTTCCCACACAAACACCTGGTGTGTGCCAACAGTGAGGAGACAGTGGGAAAATCACTGGGTTGGACACTGAATGACTGTCAAGACATGGGCTTTGGATGACTACGCGGAGACAGTTGTTCTAGGTTTGGAGAACATCCCGTCCTCCATAATGCAGCAGGTGTCTGGGGGATTTAACAACATTGGATTCAGTACACGGCTGCTCACACTTGTGAGGTGCGACATGACTGTGTGACGATGGTGTTCTTTGGCAAATTGTTGCTCTCTCTTGCCGTTACCTTGGTAATGACAACAGAATGCTGAAGGAGAAACTGCCAAAACACTTCCAAAGTGTGATTCTGCCATTTATTCAGAATCACAGAAGAGCAGCTAGACTGGATTTATGCACGTCATGATCTGCAAACTCCCCTGAGGCTCTTTCACTGCGGTTTATCACTGTGCCTCGGTGGAAACTTTGTATTAAAACATCAGTCGGGGACAATTAAGTGCGACGGCTGTCAAACTTTTACTCAACTTCAGAGAGACATTCAGGTCTCCCTACCCCCCATAAAATCATTCCAAACAGCCTTCTGCTGTGAGAAAAGGGGTATAAATCGAAGATCAGAGAGCTAATCCGCACCTGTGAAAATGACCTGCCGCTAATGCAATTAAAGCTGCATCCTCAACCCGTGCCTCCAATCGACCAGGAGCGGAGGGAGGGGACAGGGGAGGGGAGCTCGCCATTTTACAGTTAGACGGCCAGAAAATTGAATTTACCGCAAATGCAGATGGAGCAGCTCACAGTGGGGTGCAGATGGATATTTCATGATACGCTTCTGTGGGAGGCACTGAACAATTCCACATTGCCGTGCAGATCACCAGGTTAATAAGATGCCATCATGTTGGAGTCCTCCAGTTATTCGGAATCCACCTGCTGTTCCACTCATAACAAATTCAGAATGTTGTTAAAGATGTTCTTCATTAATCGCTGGCAATTTTCTTCTTTTGATGAGCGGTGAGCGGGGTAGTTAGTCGCCTTGAGGGAGCAGTTAGGGATTCTGTGGCTTGCTCACGAATACGAAGGCGTCGCACTATGAGTAGCACATAGTCGAACCAGAGATGGTAGATGACTTGTTTTGTACGAACTGCTCCATCTCCTGACCTGCTACACCTTTAACACCTGGCTAGCTGCACCGCAGCCTCATCTTCACTTCGCTCGCCATTGAAAGTAAACGAATCCAAGGCTCACTTTAAATCTAATGCTACTCCAAACGCGATGCCACTGATGAAAACAAAAACACATTTCTGGATGTCACCAACAAACCGATGCCTTATGGCCACCAGAGCCTGGGGTAAACACATCGCCAATTTGCACTCGACTTGCCTCTTCAAAAGACGGTGATGAAAGGTGACATGTTCCACCCTGAGTGGAGCGAGAGAGGATTAAAAACCTGCAAACCCCTCTGAGCTCACAGCCTCACTCGTTTTGTTCTCTCTTAATCTTTTTGGCTCTCCTCCTTCGCCTCCGCTCCGGAGCGGTCGTGACGTCCGTGCGGAGGGAAACGGTGCAGATGGGCGGCGCTCGTGGTGCTTTCACAACAGAACCACGAGCCTGGCTGTGACAGAGGGGAGAGTTTGACCTTTCATGAGAAAGATGCAGGCATAATTGCCCATGGGTAATTCCATTAACAAATCTCATAATTCTCCTGGCGAGGATTCATTTAATTTAACTGACTTGAGAGAAATTGATTTTTTCACATCATTTCAAAGTCTGCAGATTTTAAGTGACTGTAGCATTATTAGATCAGCATAAAGTAAACCTCAAAACGTTAGTTAATATGGTTCAACACATCCCCCACCTCTCAGCAAACCTCTGATGATTGAGCTGCATGATTCTTCCTTTCTACCTTGAAATAAATCTTCCCTTTGCCACCAAAGCTGTTTCTCACTCCTCCATCACTGTGTTGCTGCCGTCACAAGGAGACGCATGTAAATTACAACCACTGACGTCCATAACCGCTCATCTCGTTCCGCCCTCTCCATAAAAACTGAGTCACAACATCTCAAAGACAGCAGACGGCGGAAATAAAAACAAAGCATCCGGACAAAAGGTAGCAATCCAAAACGTCTCTCCAGCAGGACAATGTTGCAGCCGCGACTGATTATTGTGCAATGTCTGACTTTGTTTGTGCAGGTTAATCTCCTTAACTACTCCTGGGATTCCGTGAATGAATTTTGAGGGGAAAAAAGGAACCTCTCTGTACAAAAACGACTGTCCGTTTCGGCTTTCAGCTTTATGGACAAAGGACGGACAGCTGGGGTGGACAGGATGCCTACATCCGCACTGGATAGAAGATGTGGGAAACTGGCTTTTGACGTATCAAAGCTGGTATGCGACAGAAATGTCCAATGAACAACACTTCCATTAAAACAATACAGATGAATTCTCAACAAAATACATTCACGTTTTTGATTACATCCTGTGTGCCACGATTGATTTTGCTTTTAATGAGTTCTGAACCGAAACCCTCAGGATACGAGCGAGTTGGAGGAGGTCTCGGCTACGATTCCATCAGCTAATTGCTCACTACAATGTTGCATCCATAAAAGCAAAACCAATATCCACTCTCTAAGTTGAGAGTCATCATTCCCGCACATTTCACTGCGCAAACACATTCCTCTTTCATGTCTTTGTTCACCATTTCATATCCCGTTTCTTCCAACATTGCAATGCTTGCGGGATGAACTACCTCTGCTCTATACAAGCTAAAAAAAACATCTAAATTGAGTGAAATCATCACTTTGTTGCTTCAAGCGGGGCCTATTAACCACAGGCTGTGGAGCAATTCTGATGAAAAGGGTAAATTCACCCAAGATGGAGCGCCCTGCTGCACAAAAGCTTTTTCTTCAGCATCTTCAACCCCCAGGAGCCAGTCGCAAGAAAAAAAAATACTGGGAGTTGCACTTTCAAATGTCAAATCACACAGAAGCACATTCCAGTTCTGCAGCTCTCTGACTTGTTGTCGAGGCCACGACTGTGCAAGAACTTAGCCTCCTGGCAGCTTTGCAGCTCTGTTACTTGTTGTGTCACGGCTCAGCTCGGTTGCCAAACTGTCGCTGGGTGTGTTACTCACCGTGTTGCAGCTGCCCTCCGCGTTGTCGTCCAGCAAGGCCAGTCTGCACAGAGCTTTGTCATTCCTCAGCCAGTAGTCAGGAGAGTCCAGCACGCCATTACTGCACAGCACCTGCATCACACAGATAAACCCGAGAGAGCTAGAGAGCTGACACACGACCTCAGGCCACAAACGCACAAACACATGCACACGCACGTCTGCGCACGGACACACACAAGCCTACAGGATGCTAGGGCGTCTCCTTTTTTTTTTTTTGCAACCACTCTTGTTGACCTCATCACTTGACCCTCTGCCAGGATCTTTATTTTCAGTATGAGCAGTCAACGCACAGCTGTCAGCCGACCAGACGCGGCCCGTCATACACACAGGATGTGATGTATGGCTTCCCTCTCCCAGGAGGGCCGTTTTAATGAAACCGTCATGGTGTCAGGGTGAACCCTCACACCGCACAGCTGCGTCACATGACAAGTTTGCCTTTGTCCTGTCCACCTCCTTGGACTGGCAATGTGATAGACAATTTGATCAGGCGTGTCGTGAAGGCTTCGGTCATTCGCCATTTTTGGGGGGACACTTCATGGTGCTGAAAGTAGTACATGCAAAAGTAATAATACAAATTTTCAAAAAGGGAAAAACAACATGGACTTTTACCTTTGTCTCATGTTGATAGATTTTATTTTTCCATTTTGAGGCACATCAGTATGGCACGCTCTGCCTTGCTAAAACACACTTTCACATGGCTTTCGGTATCAATTCAGCAACAGTTTAGTTCAATGACATCTGTTGAATCAATCATGCCGCCTTACATATTCCTCAGAAAACCAATTGTAAAAGAGGATTCACTGTTCATGTTTGTGAGAGGAGCAGAAAAATGGTAAAGGTGTTTTTTTTCCAATCTGTTTCAAACAGTGAGCCATTAAAAACTATCCTTCTGGGAAACACTGATTGAATCAAGACAACAGTGCTTGGGAAGGCTTGAGGAAAAACTTGACATAGATCACACCCAGCACAAATATGGCGCTGTATTTATGGTGACTACTCCTGCCCTCCCCCAAATTGTGGGTTGAACCTGTATCTGCCGCGGCCCGGGAAAGGTGATGTGGGCTTGGGCTGATCTGGTCTGTCAGACCAAAGCCCAGCTGAGGCCATCAGCTCGCCCAGCTTCTGCATGACTTACAGCTGTGACATGAAGATACCGAGTAGTTCGCTGATTAGAAACACCCAGGAGTCCACAAGGCACTGACACACACCGGGCCAATGACAATAGCACAAACACACACATATGCCACACACCCATATACTCTTTGAAAGGAAATTCAATCGAGCCTTCACCTCAGCCCACAGATCTGTCCCATTTCCCCTCCTGTCTCTCCGGCAGTGGGAGATGATAAATCAGCCAGCCTGACCTGTAGGCCCGGCTGTCTCTCTTATTACACCACTCCAGGGTGCAGGAGGCACCCTGGAGAAGGAAATGAAACGCTCACACACTATTAGAAACGCACACACAGATAAGGCGATATGATGGACAGGTGCACAGGTAGACTGCAGCTGTTACAGACGGAAGGGGGAAGGCGGAGAAGCAGAGCTGCTTGTCCAACGTCTCACCACAAACACATTCATGTTGGTATGTTTACCTTCTTGCAGGCGCTGATGGACGACGCAGCAGTGCTCTCCGTGCTGCCTCCCTCTGCCACCAAAGACTCGGAGCTCTCAAACATGGCAGATGACTGGAAGTTGCTGTCAAGCACAAAACACAAAGGAGCAAAGGAGGAGTTTTTTGGGAGTGCGTAAATATATATGTATACATTTTTGTTCCCAACTGATTCCGGGGAATTCTGCAGCTGGCGATGGGAGCTCAGCTCAAGCAGCCCTCAACAACTCCCAGAGCTTTTCAGACAAGATGCGCACATGTCTCACAGACTAGAGCTCAAAGCAAATCAAAACACTCAGGGTGATGGGAGAGTGCGGCATCTCTGACCAGACAGCCTTTCAAACACTAAAACTTCGCGGAAAAGCAGGAAAATTTGAACCAAACACGTGGGCTTCCACATTGACTTCACTGCTAGCAGTGATTGGCACTCGTACATTCTCAAACCTCTACTGCCGTAATGCGCGTTTACTCTCCTTTCTCTTCTTAATCCCATTATGTTTGTCTAAGTGAGCGGTACACGCTGTGTGAACAACGTCTCGTGAATGGAGCTGACAACACTCTCCCTCATATTAGCAGGTGGACGAGGCGTCACAGCGGTTTCGCGCCATTGGGGACTCACCAGGGTTAGAAAGATACGGTGGCCTGCAGAGGTCAAAGGGACACAAATAAACTTGAGGAAAAAACGCGTTATTCATTATTTTGCCAATGAATAACTCTCCGATACAAACAAGCGTAGTAAATGCATGCTCATCATCTGCTGGTTTTCCTTAAAAAGTGGCAGGCATGACGTTGGTTTAAATCGAAACCTCGCAGTAAATAAAGCCCGAGACAACAGGGGGCTTCATTATCCTGCGTGCTTTCACTCCAGATAAGACGCGCTGCGGCTTATCGGGAATGGCATTAATGAGGATCAATTTGGGAAAACGCAGCTGATGGGGACGCGTGTTTAAAAGGGAGCTGCGCTTCCCTCCCCCTTCTTCTTTCTCCTTCCTAATCCGCAGATTTCAAAGCAAATTGGAGGCGTCTGGTTCTAGTGGATTGGAGATAAACGTCGGGTTTAATGAACACGCCTCGTGTATACAAGTGTGTCACTGCAAGAAAAAAGGAGAGTCGTGAGTTGCTAGACGCGCATTCTGCTCTCATATAGCTACAATATTCGGCATATGCAGGCAGATGTGGGTGACTGTGCAACGCATACCAACGTAGAGAAACAACAGTCGGTGGGCATGTGCAATTAAACATGCTGGAGATGAGAAGTAAATTTCAAAAAATAAAAAAAAATGGGGGAGAGAGGGGTGAGCGAGCACTGCAAAAGCTGCAAAGCTGAACCTGATTGCGGGGTTGGATCGCATCGGATTGGTTACGCACGGCCGCGTCGACCATCTCTGCGCCTGACGACCTGCTTTTAGCCCCATCCGAGTCCGAGACAGCGCGGTGATTGACGGCTCACGGAGCCCCGAGCGCTCCCGGCTTCTCAGCGGGCATCATCCGGATGCGGAGATATAATTAACCCCACAGAGCTCCGAGCCCCGTGGAAATCCCGTTTGGAAATCCAGCGCACACACACTTACACACACACACTGACACACACTCACGGACAAGGTTGGCTGGTGCAAACGCGCAACTTTTGACCGGGCGGGTTCAGAGGACATCACACGGATCCGATGTTGGACTCTTATTTTCGGATTCTAACACACAAATGACGGATTATAACAATAAAACGTGACTGACGTGAGGTTGCCATTTCTGTCTGTCACACAAGTTACGACGTCTCATCTACGTACCGAGAGGCGACGCACGGATTCCGCAGTTTTATCTCCTTATGCTCACGTAAACACAAATAGACACGTTTAAAAATACAAAACAGGGACGAAATTAAAACTTCTGGTATTCCTCCCGGTCCTTGCACAGTAGCAAACAGCACATATTCTTATCTAAACACGTACTTATTGCATGAGTACGTGTTTTCAACACGTCCCCGTGTGGGCAGGTTACCCACGGCAGGCTGAGTCTCCGTGACGTGATGGCGCTGTTTGTTTTCGTCTTTACGCGCATCGGTGTGTGTGTGTGAGGGGCAGTAGGTCGACGCGGACACTTACCCCGGCGTCTTCAGCAGGCACTTGGCTCCGGCCATCCTGCGCCTCGGTTACGATCACCTCAACCGAGCAGGCGCAGCGCCACCACGCGTAACTGTCCCAGG
>OMPJ01009920.1:0-24722 GCA_900312935.1 Carapus acus
CTTGCCTCCTGCAGGACTGCTTGTCCCCTATTGCAATTACACACCTGCTGACGTAGACCATGGAACACATGGGAGGGTTTCATGCCTTTATGTGGTTTGACGTCATTTTCATAAACATTGATGTCGTCACCATCACTCTGTGCACGCCAGAATCCCACCAGGCCTCGTCCCTTCAAACTGCCATTGTCGATGATTTGGTGTAGAAGCTGCTGACCATCATCGAAGACTCTCTGGGCCTCTATGCCTACGGTGGCAAAATACTGCAAACATCAGACTGATGACTGACTGACAGAAACAAAACAGTGATGTAAGTAGAACTTTATTCAAGTCATCACAACAACTCTGAATATTGTTCAGTTGTAAAAAATACAGAAAAATACACCCACAATTGAAATAATTTGCCTTCCACAAATCCACCAAATTCCTCACCTTAAATGTCCAAGTTGACACTGTCCAAGTTGACGCTATTTCAGCATCAAGCATGCCAAGTTCCCTCTCGACATTATCTGTCAGTCTCGTTGCAGTTACTTGGCTGTTCAGCAATGATTCTGAGCTTTCGTGAAAGCTCTGACCACAGTAAGCGCCGGTACCTTAGACCAGGCTGTTACATTATGTTGAAGCTCAGTCCGTACCAATATCACACAACGTGGCAGAAGTAAGAAACTACCAACTGCTCCCTGGCTGTTCTGATTGCCAGCAATGGTGGACAATCAAAGTTAGTTTTAATGAGCCCAATGTTGTCAAAAATTTGATTATAATGAGATTTTGACATAGATTTAAACATTGGGATTACGCTTCGAAACATTGGCTTGGCGTCTAATTATAGTAAGGAAACACTGACTAAATGTTGAATGATTGATGCTCTCCAACACAACACAACAACTTATCTAACTTTGTCTGACGTTGCAGCTGAAATTGAGGTAAAAAATTCTTAATAAGGATGATTCTTAATAATAATGCATAAGGCGCAACGGATTACAAGGCGCACTACCGATTTTTGAGAGGATTTTGAGGATTTCAAATGCGCCTTATAGTAAAGAAATACGGTAATTATGGCATCATGATTTAACAAATGTACTGGCCTGTATATAAGTCGATTTTATTCAGTCTGCATGTGATTTTAATTCATGCCATTCTTTGAGGACATAGTCAGCCCTTGCTCTCACTTGTACTTCTACACTATGACACCACACCTAAACAATGCCAGACTGTCTGAAACAGTTGTTTCATCCGAAATAACACTGCTTATTTTAACTCCAACAGCAATCACTGCTTCATGATACCTATCTTTACCCATTACATGCTCAGCAACCCTAACACATGCTCAGCACCTACCAACAACCTTGTCCTTGAAGATCTTTGGGTAGCCTCTGTTAGGATATTTTCCCCGCAGTTGCCAGACATCAAAAAATGGCTTCCAGTCAATGAAGTCCAACAGGTCATTCAAATCGTACCGATCAAACACACGGGTGCCCAGGAACTGAGGACGAACTGACACATATGAACACAGCACAGACCATTTTGTCCCAATTACATGACAATATAGCATATATATATACAGTACATATATATAATACGAGCATATATTCATTATCTTTCATGAACGTCAATTTACCTGGCCGGGGAAGGGAGAGCCAGTCTAAGTACAAACCTTTCTCCCTAGCCTGTGCCAGAGGCAGGTAGTGACAATCCTGGAGACAAAGAGCAGAGCTAATGATAAGCAAAACAGAAGCCACTTCTGGGACACTCATACAAAGACTCTAAAACTCTGTAAATGATTCGATAGCTAGATCTGTAGATTATATCTATTTGATGTTGATGTCGTACTGCCGATTTTAAGGCACTGTTTGAAAAAAAAGCACGTCTTCCTGCGTAATTTCTGTGTAGATATCTTACGTAACAACATGAAAACTTGTATGTGTGTATGTACTGTATGTATGTGTAATTGGATACATACACGTGTGTGTATACGTACTGTATATACATACATATACACACACACACCACACACACATACACAGCTAATATATAGAAAGAAAACAGATAGTTTTAAATTAGTTATATTGTTCTCTGCTGCCAGTACCTTCAGGGAGTCATAATGCTCCTGTTTGAGGACCTCATATTCCTCTTTCAGTTCCTCAAGGAACTCCACCCTCCCATCTTCGTCAAGCAACTGACAGCACTGACAAAAAAAGAAGAAATCGTAGATTCAAAAATTATGCTATCATATTTCACTCAGTCTGAAATGGTGATGAAAACGCAAGAGGAATTGACTAGAGGGGGCATGATTAAAGCGCTTGCGGAGCCGCATGTAATGAGCGCTCGCGGGCCGCATAATACACATAATAGCTGTCGATTTCAACCAGGCAAACAAACTGTGTTGCCTAGATTTTGTCAACAGATTAAGTGTCCAACCAGAAGGGCAAATATTCTAGACCACATCTATACAAACATCAAACACACTTACAGGGCCATACAGCTACCACACTTAAGCCAGTCTGACCACCTCTCCCTGCTCCTTACCCCTGCTTCCACCCAACTCAGAAAGAACGCACCCGTAACCAGGACAATCACCACAGAGCCAGAGAATGCTCTCCTCGAACTACAGGATTGCTTCTCTCAGACTGAGTGGAGTGTCTCTGAAGATCAGGACCTCGCTGTTCACACCGAGGCCGTCTTAGACTACATACAGTTCTGCACAGGGGCTGTAACCATGGACAGAAGCATCCGGGGGTGGGAGAAACCAGAAACTCTGGATGGACAGCTATGGTCGTGGCACTCCTGAGGGCCCAGAACGCCGCCTTCAAGTCTGGAGACAAAGATTGGTACAGCGCTGCCTGAGCCGACCTGAAAAAAGGAATCAGGAAGGCCAAATACAACTACTGGCAGCAGATTGAGGATCACCTCTGCCAAAACAACCCCAGAAGAGTCTGGCAGGGCATCCAGCAGATCACCAACTTCAGGGGCCAGCCAAACACATGTGGGAGCCCAAGCAGTGCACTAACGGAAAGTCTCAACAAATTCTTAAAAGTCTCACCCCAACAGTCTGCGTCCACTCCACTCTACCCCTCCCTAAACCCAATCCCAGCCACCAACATATGACAGTGCAGGTGCAGCAGGTAAAGCGGACACTCAGCAAGGTCAATCCCAGGAACGCATCTGGGCCTGATGGGGTTCAAAGCCTGTGCTGACCAGCTAACGCAGGTCTTCACCACCATTTTCAACCAGCCGCTGACACAGGCCACTATCCCAGCATGCATGAAGTCCGCCACCATCATCCCTGTACCCTAGAGAACAAACACCACCACCAGCCTCTTGGACTATCGATCAATCGCAGTGACCCCCATCATCACCAAGTGCCTGGAAAGACTGGTCTTCCAAAACATTAAAGACCTCCTCCCCCAATCCCTCGACCCCCACCAGTTTGCCTCCTGCAGGCCAAACAGATCAACAGAGAATGCCGCACTGAGCCAGCTCGAAAACAAGGACAGCTACGTTCGAATGCTTCTTCTGCAAACTGGCGGACCTGGGACTCCCCATACACACGTCACTGGATCAAGGATTTCCTCACAGACCGACCCCAGTCAGTCAAACTGGGTCCCCATACCTCCACTTCCTGGATACTGAGCATTCTCTCCCCACAAGGCTGTGTGCTGAGCCCAATGCTCTACACCCTATACCCATGTTTCCTAACCAGTGTGCCAAGGACGTGTTGTGTGGTGTGGCCAAAGTGGTCACATGAACCCCTCCCGTGGACAACTTGCGGTCAGCCGAAATATTATCGCTAGCACAACGCCCACACCCCAGTCAACAACTTTCGGTCGGCTGAAATATTGTCGCTAGCATCCCCCCATCCCCCCGTCAACAACTCTTGGTCGGGCTGGGTTGATTGGCTGCCTGAAGTCCAAACCAGGATATTTGACCAGTCTCTGTGGCAGTCCATTGTCTCACCATGTCTGAAGTCCTCCATCATTGTGCCTCTGCCGAAAAGTACTATTTTTTCGCAGCCACAACAACAACCTGAACATGGAACGTCACTCCACTGGGGGAGAAGGAGCCCAAATCGGTGCAGGAGGTGGAGCGTTTCCGTCTAGAAATAGGTGGGCTCACCTCTACGCACAGCCTGGGATCCAGAGCCCAGGTTGTGCTTACTCTGGACTCTCTTCCACTCTGGAGTTGCCCATTGGGAGAGGCGGCGGCTGGAGTGGGCTTATTAATAGCCCTCCAGGTCTGTAGTCACGTGTTGGAGTTTTCCTCGGTGAACAAGAGAGTTGCGTCCCTGCGCCTTCAGGCCAGGGACAGGTCTCTCACTGTTTTTTCGGCATATGGGCCAAACAGCAGTGCAGAGTACCCAGCCTTCTTGGATGTCCTCAGGGGGGTATTAGGTCGTACCCCATCTGGGGACTCCATTATTCTATTGGGGGACTTTAACGCCCAAGTAGGCAATGACAGCCATGTCTGGAGGGGTGTGATTGGGAGGAACGGCCTCCCAGTTCTGAATCCGAGCAGTGTTTTGTTGCTGGACCTCTGTGCTAGTCACAGTTTATCAATAACGAACACCATGTTCGAACATAGGGATGTCCATCTGTGCACTTGGCACAAGGACAGCCTAGGCTGGAGGTCAATGATCGACTTTGTAATCGTGTCATCTGACCTCTGGCCGCATGTTTTGTGGTGGAAAATAATCATGCAAAGTTGTACACAACATGCACATTTGTGCACGCATTTACAGACATGAATATCAAAAAGGCCGCTAGGAGGGCAGGTCGATTTCTGTTTTTCTGTCCTTCAGGTCAGGTTGACCTAATTAATTGACTTGGAACATGGGAGAGGAACAGGGGAGGCAGAGGAGTGATGTGTACCAATGGGTGTTGCAACAAGTACACCCACGTGCAGACTGACACAGCACACACACATACACTGGGAACTGGAGATTATGGGTGCGTTTTGGGTGGGGCTGTAGGAACGTATTGACATCAATAAAACTCCCGTCGGCTGCAGTCTGGTGTCTCGTCTCTTCGATCAACCTCCAGCAGTTTCGGACATTCGGGTGAAGACGGGGGCTCAGCTGTCAACCGATCACCACCTGGTGGTTTGTTGGATCAGCCTGCGGGGGAGGAAGCCAGACAAACGCGGCAGGCCCAAACTGCTGGAAAAGTCTGGCAGAGCCCTCTGTCAGAGGGATCTCCTCAACCCCACTGACATGTCTTCCACATAGAAAGCAGAGGTGGGAGGACTTGGAAGTGGATTCATTCATCACCCAAATTGAAGTCACCAAGTTAAGAAGCTCCACGGTGGCAAGGCGCCTGGGGTGGACAAGATCAGCCCTGAGTACCTCAAGGCTCTGGATGTTGCAGGGCTGTCATGGCTAACACGCCTCTGCAACATTGCATGGCAGTCGGGGATAGTACCCTTGGACTGGCGGACCGGGGTGATGGTCCCCCTGTTTATGAAGGGGGACCGGAAAGAGGTGGTTTGCACCCTCCGGATTGGAGACGAGATCCTGCCTCAAGTGGAGGAGTTTTAGTATGTTGAGGTCCTGTTCACGAGTGAGGGTAGAATGGAACGGGAGATCGATCGAGGGATTGGTTCAGCGGCGGCAGTGATTTGGCTGATGTACCGGTCCGTCGCGGTGAAGAAGGAGCCCGAAGGCAAAGCTCTCTATTTATCAGTCTAATCACATCCCTGCCCTCACCCATGGTCATGAACTTTGGGTCATGACTGAACATCTCTGACAACATCTCCGGTACATGCAGCCGAAATGAGCGAGGAAGCACTCTACGAGACAGGGTGAGGGGGTCTGTCACCCAGGAGGAGCTCAAAGTAGAGCTGCTCCTCCACATCGAGAGGAGCCAGTTGAGGTGGCTTGGGCATCTTTTCCGGATGCCTCCTGCACGCCTTCCTAGGGAGGTGTTCCGGGCATGTCCCACTGGGAAAAGGCCGCGAGGAAAACCTGGAACGCGCTGGAGGGACCATGTCTCCCAGCTGGCCTGAGAATGCCTTGGCGTCCTCCCAGAGGAGCTGGAGGAGGTGTCTGGGAAGAGGGCAAGTCTGGGCTTCCCTTCTGAGACTGCTGCCCCAGAAACCTGGCCCCAGATAAGCAGCAGAAGATGGATGGATGGATAAATTCTGTTACCCGGTCTTGTGCGGCATTTGGGCTCTCCACCTCTCAACAATCTGTCTCTAACCCTGCAGGATTCATGAGTTTTATTGGTCACATTTTCATTGGATTCGGCAATTCTCATGGAAATGTGAAAATTACTCAGTCCATGCAAATAGCAAAGTAACACGATCACTTGAAATAGAAACGGTTTGCTCTGCTACTACAACAAAAAAAAGTTCAGTCCAAATATTCTTACCACAACCACACTTCTGGATGCGTCAAGGACATGGACAGTGGGGGAACTGTATCTCGGTGCTATCTTCACCGCTGTGTGCATCCTGGTAAACACAGCTCACACATGTCAGTCATATCTAAAAGCCTTAATACCATTTGATATATTTTTTATCATTGTTTCATCTTTTCTTTTCATTGGTGAATACAAGCAGTTTAAGTTGGTAATGAACATGATGTTGCATCTAACTGCAACACCACTTTGGGTGATAGCAGCACAAATATTTACACGTATTACAAGTATTTATTTTTTGATACTGATGATGGTGGAACAGATGGTTCATGGTATTCATCCTATACCTTCTTTTAAAGCAGGCAAAAGACAGTCTCTCCCTGTTGTTTTCTACAGTCGCTGTTGTGCCGGAGTCAAAGTAAAGTGAAGGATGCGTCAAGAAGGGTATCACGCTAAATTTGACTATCAAATATGACTACCATAATATGGTCTATGTTGACCTAAATGCCACCCTGTGGTGTTGGCCAATAGAGGGCAGGGGTGAGCTCCTGCTGGCCTAAGACTGAAGAGGAGCGGATGCAAGAGTGCTCCAGGGCAGTGAGAGAAAGGAGTGTAGAGGCAAAGGGAGAGATGGCTGATGTGATGGAGAAGAGGGTAGATAAACATTTGTGTGCACATTAATGCTCACATAAATATGAGCATCTTCCATTCCACAGATTGCCAAAGTTTGCATTGGTGCTAATCTTAAAAGACAAATGATTAGCGTGATTACATGGGTGGTGTTTTTGAGTCTGGAGATGACAATTAGTGAGCAGCTCTATGACTTTATGCCAGGAGAGTACAAATAACACAATTTTTGCTTTAAGAATGCTGATGGAGAGGGAAGGAGAAAGTCAGCGAGAATTACACTGTGCCTTTAAAGACCTAGAGACAACATATTATAGGGGACGAAGAGAGGAGCTGAGGTACTGTATGAGGAAGTCTGCAGTGGCAGAGAAGTGAGTTATGGCGGTGCAGCTGGCACATATTGTATATGGAGGTAACAAGATAGTGGTGAAGTATGCAAACTGAGTGAGAGATGGGTTCAGGGCAAGGGTGGGGCAATCAGCTCTCAGCTATTTCTTGTTTGCAATGGGGATTGACAGATTAACAGGTGAGGTCAGGCAGGAGTCCCATGGACATTGATTGCTGCAGATGATTTTGTTTTATGGTTTTATTTGATGAAACAGGTGGAAGAGAGACAGGAGCACGACAGAGGGCCTGTGCATGAATGACAGTGAGCAGGCAGGTGGACAGGAAAATATGCAAGGAGAGATAGTGAGGAGGGATGACTTATATAAGTTGGGTCAACCATCCAAAGTAATGCACAGTGCCCAAGAGATATGACAAATAGTGTGCGGGCAGGGTGGAATGATGGGTGGAGGAGAGTGTAAGGGGGCTGAGAGACAAAAAGCACCTTTATGAGAGGAAAGGTTTATAAGACTGTAGTAAGACCTACCATGGTTAAGAAACAGTGGCTCTGTCTACAGGATGAAGATGCTGAGGGTCTCTTTGGGGTTAACCAGGTTGGACAAGATTAAAAGTGAGTACATCAGATCAGAGGAACAGCTAAGCTGGAGCTGTTTGGAGACAAGGTCAGGGAGACAACATTAAGATGGGATGGTCATGTGCAGAAGAGAGACAATGGATACATTGGAAAGGGGGTGCTGGAGATGGAGCCTGAAGGGACCAGTTGAAAAATAAAGAGGATAGATTGTGCGTGCAACAGAGGAAATGGTAAGGAAGTGCAGTAAGTCGAGGACAAATCAGTGGAGGATGCCATGGTTTTGTTCTACCATTATGTAGATGGGAAGAAAAATGAGTTGTAGATGATGTTATTAAAGCACTGGTTGAATTGAGTGTAGATGATGTTATTAGAGCACTGGTTGAATTGAGTGGTGGATGTTGTAGGGCGGGGGTCTCAAAGTCAAATTAACCAGGGGCCAAATATGATTGCTGACTGCCATCTGCCGGCTGCAAGTAGTTGGCGGGCAAAGGGGCGGAGCATGGGGATGTGGCAATTTCAACTGCTGTCAGCTCTTACAGGGTGAGAGAGTAAGTACAATAAATTGGATGTAGAGTGTCCCTCCTTGCAAGAATAAGAAAATTGGAGCAGACTTGTAGATGGGCTAGTAGGTGAATGGAAAAAGGAGGACAAGAGGACAAGACATTTTCTGGATTTTGAGTCCAAGTGGGTAAACATTGAAGCAGACTTGAAGATAAGTTGGCAGGTGAATATTGACTTTTCTGGATTGTGAGTCAATGAATTGTGACCTATGTTCAGAAGTAGTTTCCATCAACTGTATATCAATGAATAAAAGCTTCCCTCAAGTAAAAAACGTTATTGATATGTATAGCGCACCATGATTTGCCCTATACGAGCACAATGTCCTTCCCTCACATATCTCTTATGGCAGTAAAAAGCTGTTTATGGTGAATGTTGAGTCACACAGTCACCCTGATGAAATTTGTGTCAGAAATAAAAGTGCAGATCACACATATATGATCTCCATAACAGACTGGTGGCTGAATCTGGTGAATCTAATGGCTCCACTGCCTACCCAATCTTTTATTTGAATGTGCGTACATATGACAATAAAATATGTGTCTGAGTCATGGTTTCAGTGAGTGTGTGTGTATGTGTGTGTTTGTGTGTGTGTGTGTAATCTCCATTTACTTTGATGTGGTGGCACCCCCTATCAGCAATGGTGTGGTCACTCCCAATCTGTGCATCTCCTTGGCTACATAGATCATCTCTTCCAAGGAGGGGGTGATAAGTCCTGACAAACCAATGATGTCTATGGGAAAACAACCACAAAAACAATGTCAGCACTGCTGTTCACCAGAAGAAAAAGCAACAAGTAAGTTCTGGGGACATGAATTCAAGTAATCAAGTGTCATTATTGCCATCTTGCGCACTTTTCAGAGTAACTCGTAAAGATAATATGAGATTATGTCCATAGTGGGAAATTATATGGACCTATTATTGATGTCAATAATATCCCAGCAATGAGGAGTTAGCAGTATATCCCAGTAATTTGGTGTATGTTCACTGCTTATCCAACCATTCATTTAAAAAAAAAATTGCTTAGATATTTAATGGAGATACCTGCTTTTTGTGTCATTGCCTCCCTGAGGATCTGATCACATGGAACCATCACACCAAGATCAATTACCCTGTAAGATCGCTAACTGTTAACATATGTTGTGTAATTGGAGTCACAAAATGCACAGAGGGGTAGCACACACCATCAATATGCAATTTAAGTGTGACTGCATTTGTTTAGAGTTTTAACCGAAGTATGTAGCATGTGAGTCAAGGGGGCATTTATTGTGAAACCATTTAGTGTATGTGCCAGAAAATGGGCAAGACAAAGATCCAAAATTCTATCTGAGAAAACTTCTCTGTGAATTGTGATCTTTGCGTAAAATGGAAGAATTAGCAGGTGCAAAGTATGAAAGGCACCAGCCCCGATTTACCTGAAGTTATTGCAACCAAGCACCACACCTACAATGTTTTTGCCAATATCATGCACATCTCCTTTCACTGTAGCCAGAACAATGGTGCCCCGATAGGGATTCTGAAAATAAAATATTAGCAAAGAGCAAAAGAGGACAAGAATTTATATTTTGTGATCTTAAATACTGTCCTCTATTTCACATCATCTATATAAAAACAGCAAAGAAGACAACACCATAGCCACATTTTCCAAATGTCCACAGCAACTACAGAAATCAATTTCCTGCTTTGTTACATCCTGGATTTGAGATGTAGACGCATGTAGACAAATATACCAGCCTCTTTGGGATTTAAATGAACAAATGATAATCACAGATTATTTGTTTAGATGACAATTTGGACCCAGTCCTTCACAAAATTACCCTCAAGTATTTTGTGGAAAGGGAGAAGCCTATTGCCACAAAGTGCTGGGGATATTCCTGGCAACAAAATAATCAAATGGAGGGATTGTTAACCCTTTGGTAACCATATTTGCCATTAACTTCAAAGAAAAAACATGAAAAGTTAGTATGATTTACAGGACACATTTCGTGTAGAATCCATAATTTGATTCTACAGACACTGAATTTGATTCATTTTCTTTTATTGCGTGTACAGTTTTTCAGTTTCATCAGTAGTTAAGGCTGTGATGAGATGGTATAATCCTGTAGGTTTGGTCCACTCAACATGAGGCCTATGGTACCACCAGTTTTTTTGATCTAATCACACCATTGTGCCTCCACTCTTGCCTGTTGCCACTCTTGCATTGCAATTCAGACTCTCACCATATCACCACATGCACCTGTATTCGCTTCTTTCCATCCATCCATCCGTCACTTTTTCCTTCCGTAACCACAATTGCATTTAATGATACAGTACAAAGGGCTTAACAGAAAAAAATTACAGTTCCCGAACAGGATCAAGATCGCTATGAAGACAGGTAAAAACTCAGTGAAAAAAACTTTGAATTTGGAGAGAAAACAAGTTCAAGCTAAGCAAACATTTACAAAGCAAAAGTACCTAAAAGGTTTAATTCTACTTCTCTCAGCTCCTCCCTTCAGTGGTTGCCACAGTGGATCAGCCTTCTTCACTTACTTCAGTCATTTAAAAGTAGGCAGATGTTTCAGTTGATGTTTCTGCTCTCATGTCTTCCTAAACTACATTTATGAGTCGCCTCTGTGCTCCTCCTCTTTTCCTCCTGCCTGGCAGCTCCATCTCCAACATCCTCTGTCCAATGTATCCACTATCTCTCCTATGCACATCACAAATCATCGTAAACTTGCCTCCCCGACCTTCTCGCCAAATTTTGTTGATCCTCTGATGTGCTCATTTCTAATATTGTCCAACCTGGTTACTCAAAAAGAAACCCTCAGCATTTTCATCTCCGTCGCCTTCAGCTGAGCTTCCTTTCTCTTAGACAGTGCCACTGTTTCTAAAAACATACATCATGGCAGGTCTCGCTACCATCTTGTAAACCTCTAAAGTTAATAATACCAGAAAAATTACATCAGAAAGTCATAGCAGAAGTTTATGTCATTTTAGGCCATGTCGAATCACAAAAATAATAGCACACTTTCCAATTTGACATACCACAGCCTCATGTGATCCTGAAGATGCAATGCTTCTCTCCCTCTCTTTCTCCATGAAGGGGATTAAGTAGCCAACTGCCTTCTTCATCACACGAGCTGATTTGATTACCTGAAAATTAAAGTAGATTTACAGCCAATTACGAGCTCAAGTCACTGGAGGACATAATCAGTTCCCAACAATGACACCCTACCTGTGGCAGGAACATCTTTCCAGCTCCAAAGAGGTCGCCTACCATTCTCATGCCATTCATCAGGGGACCCTCAATGATGGTAAGGGGTCTGGGGTAATTTTCAACTTGAAGGCGACACTCCTCTATATCTTCCACAACATACTTTTCTAGTCCCTGTACAAAATTGCAAAGTACACCCATGGCTTCAGGAAATGGCTTACTCTTTCAGTACACTGTCAAATTCTGTTGAATTCTTTTATTGTGGGTTCATAAAATGTGTTTGATTGTATTTTCACAATCCTTTCCTAAAGTAAGGTCAGAATAAGTGTAGGCCAAATGAACTGATTCATCAGTGTTTGGCTGAAGTGTTACTGAATGCAACACAACAATCTGACAAAATTCGATAATGAATACATCATGATAATGAGTTGAGAGCCCTTCAGTCTACCTTAACAAGTGCATACTCCAACCTTTCCTGCACAGTTCCCTTTCTCCACTCATCTGTCTGCACCTCCTTCTTCCCTCCTTTGGCATTATTCTATTCAGGGAGGTGAAAAGTCAGCAAAACTAAAATGTTGCCAATGCCTAAATTCCATAGATATTAACAATACTTGTTAATCTGTGTTTGCGTTGATCATGCCTGTGCATATATTAGTAATTTCTCAGTAGCTTCTACGTCTCTATTCCAGATTAGGTTTTCACATAGTAACAGAAGCTCCTTATTGATGTCATCATACACTGGCAAGTTTCCCGCATTCACAATACCCATGTCCATACCATCCTGGGAGATGAAAAGGGAAAAAGAAAACAAAAATGAGTCTCTTGGTGTGGCAAATAAGTGAGGTTGTGTTTGCATCATAACGCACTGGCACACATCGGGTGGTTTGCTTGTTGCTCACCAGGTGTCAGTATGTACCTTGATGGCATGGTATAGAAAAGCTCCATGCATAGCTTCTCTGATTAAATCCATTCCTCTGAATGAAAAAGACAAATTGGACAGTCCTCCACTTATCCTGGCCCCCGGCAGTGTCTCCTACACAGATACACAAAATACACATACACATGGGAGACTTGCATGATTATGAAAACACCCAAGTAAAGTTGATTTGTCATGTTGTAATTCATTGTCAGCATTCTGAACCTTTATGGCTTGTTATCACTCAGCTTTTCATTACAGGGTGCTCAATCTAATTATTAACAGATACATCATCACGTCATATTAACAGGTGACTTGATGCTCACAGGTATGACCTGTATCATATACTGTAAATGCACATACCGGGCCACATAGATCAACTGCTAAGAGAAATTTATGATTGTGTATGATGAAATATCGCAGACGTGCAAAAAAGCATCATAAGCGACTTAGAGTGAGAAATGCGAAAAACATGCAACGTCAGTCAAAAAAAGAAAAAAAAAAGCAAAGATGGCACCAAGGACAACTGTTTTTGGCCAGAATTCCACTATTTGTTTTACAGTCACTCCAGGTGCGGCATTCCATCTTCTTTATCTTCTGCAGGGACATCAACATTTTCAGATATAATGCATTACAATGTTATATCCCACTATCCATTTTCTAGAAAGTAGCACTATATCTCATAATAATGTTGACGGCAAGAGATCTCACAATCCTAATGAAGAAAGAGCTAACACTGAGCATATATCTCCTTTGTTCCATAGAACTCAGTGTCTCAAGTTGGCTCTGCTCCTAAATTGCTTCCTCCCTCCTTCTGATGTTCCATGTCTCTTCTAGCAATCTATGAAAATAATCCCTCAAACTTCTGCCATTGAAGTACACAATGCAAATAGTATAGTAACTGTTGTTCATCAAATTGTATTTTTGAAGAGGATCAAAATGTTATTCATCAAAAACATGTATGCATTGCAGATTTAGGATAGCACAAGTCAAATCAAGTCAAATTAATATGTATAGCGCCAAATCACTACAGAAGTTATGTCAAGGCGCTTTAAAAAATCAAGCATGTAGTGCTCCTCGACGTGGAAAGAGTCAAGGTCTATGGGATGGACACACAGAGATCCAACATGTCCCCCATTGGCAACAGTGGTGAGGAAAAACTTCCATTAAAGGGGAGGAACCTCGGGCAGGCCAGGCTGCAGGTGGGCGGCCAATTGCCCTGACCGGTTGGGTTGAAAGAGAGAGAGGGAAGGAGAGAGACACAGAGACAGGTGTAGGGATGGACAGGTGTAGGGATGAACAGCAGCAGGTGGAAGATAGTACAGGTAACAATTATATAAATGAAGGTTAATGCTATCAAAATGAAAATAAAAAACAATACAGTCAGATAAGGGCAAAGGTCAAATGACACATCGAATACATGACATTTTTGACACATGACAGAACAGAATAGAAAGGTAAAGAATTGAAAAGACAAGAGCTTTGTTGCTGACTGTCCCTTTCCATCTTAAATTTTGATTGATAAATCAATTTTTGCTCTTTTGGGGATATGTTGGGTCTCTGTGTGTCCATCCCATAGACCTTGACTGTTTACATGTTGAGGAGCTCTACCTGCTCCATCTTGGAAAGCACCTTGGGATAAGTTCTGTTATGATTTGGCGCTACGTAAAATTAAACTAAATTATCTTGACTTGACTCTTTGCAGTTTGAGTAATTTGCCAGGTCTCATGAGCATTGCGACTTTCGTTTCACTGCACATTAAATGAGCATGTGACCAATTAAACTCTTGGATCTTCATACTGTCACTGTAGTAATTGAAATACAGACATTGAGTAGGCTGATAATAAAAAAGATTAACATATAAATACATTTCAAAATGGTATCATATAACACAGATATCTACATAGGTACAGTATCATTTCTTTTACATAGGTTTGTGTTTACGCCTGGATCCCCAACCACAAACTTCGGTCTCTGTTGGAGAAAGTTCTGTTGAATTTCTATTAAGGTTTCATACTATATCCAATAGTTGGTTTAATACTGTTCTGCGACGGAAATTTGTACGTTACCTTAATAATCTTAGTAGCCCTGATGAAGTTCACAGCGTATTCATTATGCTCTTCCATCCCAGTGCCAATGGTGAGGATGTTGGGATCAAAAATTATATCATTGGGGTCAAACCCAACATTGGTGACGAGCAAGTTGTAAGCTCGAGTGCATATTTCCACTTTACGCTCTGTATCTGTTGCCTGGAGAAGACAGGAAAACATTGGTAGGTGAGCATATGGTTTTGAAAGAAAGAGTAAATAAAGAGAGTGCATAATTGTTAGAGATGAAGAATAGTGAGTTTGTATGTATGTTTGTAAGTGTATCTTTAAGTATCTACTGTATATATGAGTGCTGTTGTGACCTTACTTGTCCCTGCTCATCAAAGGCCATAACCACCACAGCCGCCCCGTAACGCTGCACAGCGGAAGCTCTCTCCAGGAACTCCTTCTCTCCTTCCTTTAAGCTGATACTGTTGACTATACACTTCCCCTGACAGCACTTAAGTCCTGCCTCAATCACTGAGAAGTTAGATGAGTCGATACACAATGGAACCTAAGGAAGATAATTAGGTACTGTAAACCAGTATCGGATGTCAGGATAGGAGATCACACCTCTGCCATTCTTATCCTAGATGCAACTCAGAGGTGTGTCTTCAGGCTCCTCCTTCTCCATCTCTTCAAACATGACTGCTCCCCCATCCACACCTGCAATCCCATTATCACGCCATAGGGCGGAGGTCCAGCAAATGTGGAGATGGTGTCACAACAATAACGTCCACACCAAAGAGATGGTAATGGCCCTCACAAGATCATAAAATACTGAGCACTCCCCTTTTGACATTGATTGAGAGGGCGTGCAGAGGAAGGAAAGGTCCATATCAGCGTTGACTTCACAGAATAGCATTACCGATTGTATGTGACATTTACTTTACACATGCAAACTCCATTAGAATGTCAGTGGAATAATCATATTGTTGATGCTCCCTGACAAATAATATGATTGCCAAACCAAATCAGTCGCAGTCCAGGTAATTTTCTCTGATGTTTGCAGAAGATATTATCTGTGGTGAGGGTAGGAGACAGGTGGAAGGGAACATGGTCCTTATTTACAAACCCTGCAAAGAAAAGCCACTATTTTTTTATCATGGGAGTGAAATTTAGAAGGTGTATAAGTTTAAAAAAACTGCAGTTATCAACGTGTGGAGAACGGTCATTCGCAATCGGTGATGATGGATCTAACTGCCAGGCTTGTGCATGTTTAGTGTAATTTGTATTCTGAAACACCCTCAAATGACCATATATGGTAACAACAATCCCTTTAATAATGATTCAGTAGCAAAGATCTCCTGCATGGAGGTGCACGCCCACAGAGCTGTTCCGCAGAATGAATGAGTCGTATGTTCCTCCAGGCCAAGAGGCACCAATGTTGAAAAGAAACACACTTTGCAGAGTATTTGGGCATTGACTGAACGACATCCTTTCCTGTTCACATGACTGAATTAATTGTGTGATGGTGCGTTTATTGCGAAGTGGGCGCTATCAATGGCTCCACATACATTTGGGGAAACGGCAACAGCATAAAACTCGTGTTAAAATTCGGCTTGTTGCTCATTTCTGTATAGGAACTGGATGTAAATCGGGACAGGAGAAATTATTGTCTCCGACACCTGCGGCATGATACTGCTTAAGGATGGCTGCAGCTACCACATACAGTATGTCTCCAATCTCTTTTTGAGATGTCACAGTGGCTAAAAATCCCAGGATGGACACAGGCTGCATGTGGGCTGGAATACCCTGGCACACATCCACCACAATGTTTTGGGGAAGCCAGACCTGAGAAGCCACTATCAGCTCTCACTGAACATCTGCACATTCTTTCAACATGAACCCCCTGCTCAGCGCACGGCACTTTAAATCCTCCAATAAAGCGAAATAGGTGATGTATTGTTTGTATTTGAAACTCTTTGCAGGTTGGCCATTTTTTATAGCTTGTCACACCAATTATGCAAAGTGTCTTCTACTAGTTGTGAATATTCATTATTTAGGGGAAACCGAGAATAGGGTCCAGTCTGAGATTGCTGGACACCATTCATGGCTTTTATGTGTAGTTTCACTGCTCTACCACTAGATGTTGTGCGTATGCATGGTCAGGGTTGTGCTTGAATTTACAAACGTCTGTATGAGTACAAGTTGGTAAATTTTATATCTGTACTTTGTATAGGAAAGTTTGTGGTCACTGAGTATGCACTTTTTATGTGGAGAGGTGGAGGTTTGCACTGGAAAAAAGCGGAATCTGAGTCAGCAGGACCAAGAACGAGTGCGTGCGTATGAATGAAAGTGAAACAGGTGGACAGGTGGAGTTGTAGGGGAGCTGGTAAAAAGAGATGACTAAAAATGCCTCGGGTCAACTATCTTTACGTAACTGAGAGGCGCGCAAGACAGGTGAAGGATAGAGTGCAGACGGGGGAGTCAAGTCAAGTCAGTTGAATATGTATGGCGCTCAATCATAACAGAAGTTATCTCAAGGTGCTTTACAAAATGGAGCAGGTAGCGCTCCTCAACATGTTAACAGTAAAGGTCAATGGGATGGACACAGAGACCCAACATATCCCCGATTAGCAACAGTGGTGAGGAAAAAAACCTCCTTTACAGGGAAGAAACCTCGGGCAGGCCAGGCTGCAGGTGGGTGGCCAACTGCCTTAACCGGCTATGTTGAAAGAAAGAGGGAAGGAGAGAGAGACAGAGAGAGACAGAAACAGGTGTTTGGATGCACAGCAGTAGGAGAAGGACCAGGGTGTTTGGAGGTCCGTCATCATTGGTGGTGTTCCAGCTGTCGGCTGCAGGTTAATAAAGCACAAGACAAAACTCTCGGGAAGAAGCCCAATTGGTAACAGGCATTAATCAGACAGGGTTGCAGGTAAGGGATGGATGCAAGCAAGGCAGAGCAGGTGAGGAAATCAAGGAAGAGGGCGAAGAGCATTTTGTCTAGATATAAGCTTAGTCGAAAAGCAAAGTTTTTAGCCCACTCTTAAAAATAATGACGGTATCCGCCCCCAGACTGAAGCTGGAAGTAATGGTTGCACAGGACAGGAGGCTGATAGCAAAAGGCCCTGCCGACTATTCTACTCTTACTGATTTTAGGAATCACCAGTAACCCTGCGTTTTCGGATCACAGAGCTCTGGTTGGATGATAAGGCACCATCAGCCAGCCACCATAACCCAGCCTGGAGGTAACTTAAGCATGAGTTAGCTTTTCAGCATCACTTAGTGACAGCATGTGTCTAACCTTAGCAATGTTATGTGAGTGAAAGAAGGCAGTTCTTGACATTTGTTTAATGTGGGCATCCAGTGACAGGTCTTGATCGAAGATGACTCCTAAATTTTTTATGGTGGTGCTGCAGGCCAAGGTAAAGCCATCCAGAGTAGCAATGTCGTTACATTAGGAGTTTCTAAGGTGCTCTGGACCTACAACAATAACTTAGTTTTGTCTGTCATCCACTCTTTTATGTTCCTAGGACAAGTCTGGAGTTAAGCTAAATGATTGGTTTCCTCAGGTTTCACTCACAGATACAGTTCTGAATCGTCAGCATAGCAATGGAAGTTGATGGAGTGTTTTCTTATGGTGCCAACTAGAGGAAGCATATATAGGGTGAACAGAATCAGTCCAAGAACGGAGCCCTGTGGGACTCCAAGTCTAATCCTGGTGTGCTCAGAAGACACATTAACATGAACAAACTGAAGTCTATTTGATCGATATGACTTAAACCGGCTTGAGGCGGTTTCTTTGATGGCAATCAGATCTTCAAGCCTCTGTAGAAGGATCTGAAGGTCAATAGTGTCGAATGCGGCACTGAGATCTGGAAGAACAAGAACATAAGCGAGACCTTTATTTGAGGCAGTTAGGAGGTCATTTGTGACCTTCACCAGTGCCGTCTTATCAAAAAGCCCATCATGGCGGCTTTTTGATGAGATGAATAGCAGCAATACTGAAAGGGAAAGTTCACATCACAGCTGTGAGACATACCATGATGTATGCTTTCGAAACAGTGGCTCTGTCTGTAAGACAGGGGGCTGAGCTGGAGGGTAGAGGTGGCAGAGATGAAGATGCTACGATTGTTTTTGTGAGTAACAAAGTTATACAAAATTGAAAATGAGCATGTGCAAATGAGAGGAAAAACTCAGGTAGAGTGATTTGGCGTTACGGTGAGAGAGACGAGATTGAAATTGTTTGGTCATATGCAGCGGGGAGATAAGTGGATTCATTGGACAGAGGATGCTGGAGATGGAGCTGCCAGGAAGGAGGAAAAGAAGAAGACCACAGAGCAGGTCATAGTTAAGGAGGGCAAGTGGGAACTCAGTGTTTCAGTAGATAATTGGTAGGGCAAAGTAGGAAAGGAAGGTTGATCCCCTGTGGCAAAGCCTGAGGGAAGCTGTCAGGGTTCCTGCCAGGGAGGTCTGTTTCCTTTTGACCCCTGCCGGGCTAACGTTGAACTGTTTTCTGAATGCACGTGTTCTGGGCCACACCCATGCCTGTTTGGGGACTCCCGCTTCTTGTTAGGCAACCTGTCAAACTGGGCCTTAGCAACGGGTCTCCAGTTTCTGTTTGATCGGTAGTGTATTTAAGTTTGACATACCATAACTATAAGTCTGTCTCTCATCATCACCATGTGCATGTCATTCCACGCCTGTTTTTGAAGGACCTTGTTGATTTTGGACGGTGCCTGTTTTCAGGACTCAAGAGTTTTTGCTTGATGGAACTTGGAGTAAAATATTCCTCTATTTGAAATTTCACTCATCATTTCCTGCATCTAGCTCCTTCCTGTTGCTTGACAGAGGCAGCCAAAGAAGAAGAAGAGGTACTTTGAATGCAGACTTAAAACTATAATATACATCAGCAATTAAACTTTAGATCAAACTGTTTAAGTAGATACTGTATCAGTATCTGTCAATCAATGTCCTGTGCACCTTAGAAACTAACTGTTTAGTGATATTGCTACTTTGGATGGCTTTACCTTGGCCTCCAGCACCACCACAAAAATTCTGGGACTCATCTTCGGTCAAGATCTGTCACTGAATGCACACAGTTAACAAATGTTAACAACTGCCTTCTTTCACTTACATAATGTCGCTAAGGTAGGGCACAAGCTGTTATTGAGGGATGCTGAAAAACTTGTTCATGCTTTTGTAACTTCCAGACTGGACTACTTGAATTCTCTATTATCAGGTTGTTGCAACAAGACACTGCAGCCTCTCCAACTTGTTCAGAATGCTGCTGCGCATGTATTGACAGGAGCAAAGAAAAGAGACCACATTTCTCCAGTGTTAGCTTCTCCGCATTGGCTACCTATAAAATCAGCAACAGAATTTAAGATTATTCTCCTCTCTCACAAGGCGTGTAATAGTCAGGCACCATCATATCTTTAAGAGCTAATGGCTCCTTACCATCCATCTAGAACTCTGCGATTCAAAAACGCAGGGTTACTTGAGATTTCTGGAATCAGTAAGGGTAGAATGGGGGCCAAGGCCTTTACATATAAGGCTCCTCTCCTATGGAACTACCTTTCAGTTTCAGTGTGGGAGTTAGACGCCCTCACAACAGTGCCCTACAACAAGGCCTGGCTAAAATCTTTCTTTTTTGAAAAGCTTACTATCGATTGATAACCCCAAGGGTTCGATGAGTCAGTCTCAAGGCTTCAGTGGAGGTCAAGACACACACCTGAATCACATAATTTGTGATGACATGCAGCGCGAGCACTCATTAAATGCGGCCCACGCATACTCAGACCATTGCACCCCCAACTGTCGACAAGTCCCCGAAGACAGCAGAAAGACCAGGGTAACAGTCTGAGTGACACAGAACACAGCCCTGTGCATCACGTAGCACAGCTGTCAGAGCGGCGCAGAGGACAATGTGCACAGATGGCTTAGGTCACCCGTCAGCAGCTATTGGACGTCGGTGGAAAGTCCGGTACGCACCTCCAACCCAACACACGCATACACATACACACACACACACACACACACACACATACACACCACCACAGAGTTTGAGACCGCTGGTAAGGAAGGTTCTGTGAATGTGAATATGAAACTGGTGGAGTTCAGTACCTCCACAAGGTTGAGAACCACTGAGTTAGACCAAGCTATGCTGCAAGAATTATGACTGCCAGGGGATTTCTCCTGATTCACTAAGCTTTTCTCCCCTCTTCCCCTCTCTCTCACCTGCATCCATGTCTCGTGGATGCATGTCACTGATTCAACTTCTTCCCCGCAGTGTTTGTGTCATGTTCTTTATTAACATGCAGAACCCTCCTGGAAAAAGGACCAGTGACTGCCCAACATCCTGATCTTGCTCCTGATTAGCATGCTATGCATCGAGTGCTGTGCATCTTCATACCTGTCTCTCTCTCAGTCTCTCTTTCACCCAACTGGTCAAGGCAGATGGCCGCCCAGCTGCAGCCTGCCCTGCCCGAGGTTTATTCCTGTTTAAGATGGGTTTTTCCTTGCCATTGTTGCTTAGGGGGGATATGTTGGGCCTCTGTGTGTTTATCCTATAGAATTTGAATGTTTAACTAATGAGGCGCTCTGCCAGCTCCATCTTGGAGAGCGCCTATACGAATGAAATTGAAATGGATTGAAATGGTTGGCATTTGGCTGCCTTTGACACAGCCACTCATAAAATGCTCTATGGCCACAGGGGCTACAATCTGCCTTGACTAGCAGCGTTGAAAGTGCAAAAACCCACGAAGACCACGGGATGTGCCATGACAAGTTTTTACAATGTTGAATGTGTGCAGTTGAAAAAGGTTGGGAAACAATGATCGAATCCACCATATGAGGACATACAGCAGGAGAGAGACTGCTTCAGTCAGTGTAACAGAATTAAGTTTAAGAACGAGCGTATTCAATTGCTGAAATATCAATTGTTTGTCATATGATTTGCCAGAAGACCCTGTGATGGATGAATTTCTGTCAGTTGATGCGTAACAAATAATGTCCTACCCGTGCAATGTCCGGCTCAGAAGCAATGAGGTTACAAAAACGTGTCATAGCCGCTGGTCCATCAAGCATCCCTTCATCCATGTTGATATCCAAGACCTGGGCTCCCATCTCCACCTGTGCCTTAGCAATATGTAATGCTTCCTTGGGAAATTCAACAGCAGCATGTCTTAATTTTGAAATGAATTTAATTCATTAAATCAATAATCCAGTTAAATTGAATAATGGAATTTCAGTAATTGACTTTGAGATTAAAGAGCACAAACAACTTACTTCGAATTTTCCTGCCATGATCAGTTTTGCAAACTTGCGTGAACCAGCTACATTACAACGCTCACCAATATTTACAAAGTTTGTGTAAGGTCCAACTCTGAATGGCTCCAAACCTAGTAAAGGAAAAGATTTAATCAGTATATGTCTACTTGTGGATGTCTATGAAATCATCTCATATTTATTCAAAAGGATGTACATGTAATTCCGTTGTGTTGGTTTTGTGAATAACACAGTTGTAGTAAGAGAAGTTTTTGTTACCAGTGAGCAACATGTAGTCACGATAGATTTCAGGAGGAGGCACGCGTGGCTGGCAGTGTTTGACTGCTGCAGATATGGCACTTCAGACAAAACAACAGTGAGAATTTAAGATATGTAGTGGAGACGACAACAACAATGATGACATCAATGAAAACAATAACAACTTTAAAATTCACTGTATAATTAATGACATATCTCAAATACTCAGGACAAATACTCCTACAAGCAAATTTCCCTCTCTTTCAATATTTTGATTATTTCGCAGACTTTGAACTGAGTATTCGTGTGGAAATACAACAAGAAATAACACGGGTCCGTTTAAAACTGGGCGGCAGTGGCTCAGTCTGTAAGGGACCTTGCCTGGGGACGAGAGGGTCGAGAGGGTGGCTGGTTCAAGTCCAGGTGTCAACAGAAGAGACTGGAGGTTGGACTGGTGACTGGAGGCCCTTGAGCAGGGCACCTAACCCTCAACCAGCTGAGGGGTGCTTTCAGAATGGGCAGGCCCCTCACTCTTGGGACCGTCCCTTACTGCATAACATGGTGTGCATACTGTACTTCCATGTGTTTATTTGTAAGAGTGAAAACTTATTTCCCCTTCAGGTGATTAATAAATTGTATCTATCTTTCTTTCTTAAAACAGTCGGAATAGTTTTTAGATGACTTCATTCTACTTAACTGACCTGATGTGTGCTGGAGTTGTTCCACAACAACCTCCTACAACATTCACCAGCCCATCAATGGCAAACTCCTGAACATTGACAGGAGAAATGTTAACACATTGTAGGTTTCACTGAATGTGAGACTATCTTCTGTATGACAAAAAAAAAAAAACCTTCAAATGAGATGCAGTTACACTCGGGGTCTCGTCATAGCCTCCAAAAGCATTGGGGAGACCTGTCAGAAAAAGACATGGTAATGAGACATCAGATTGCATCTTCATGTGATCAGTGGTGGTCTGATGGAATCTGGGTTTCTTTGGGTTTACCTGCATTAGGATAACAGATGACGAAAGCATTGGTGCTTTTGCCAATAACTTCAATGAATGCCCTCATCTCTGCTGCTCCCAATGCACAGTTAAGACCAATACTACAACACATGGCAACAAAATCATGAAAACATTGCTTGTCACTGTCCATTGAGAGACCATGTGAATCTGAATTTTACTGATTAATTGATTAATTTGTAAACTGGTCCCCCTCAAGCTGAGAGTTTGAATTACACAATAATTGAAATACAATTGTGTTCAATGTTCAAATGTTGCAAGTCACGTGAGCACTTCCCACACAGATTCAATATTCAAATCTAACCTGACAAAGGACAATTCAACTTTTGTAGAGTCAATAAAACATTATATTTCATCACTGATAGATTGCATTGTAATTGCAAGAGGACAGCAGTGGTGTCCTGTAGTTGACACACAAACTGCTCATTAACAAAATATCAATATTTCTGGCAACTTCTCTGCAATAGAGAGTGGCAGTCCCATGAAATCCAAAACAAAATGTCTCATAAACTCACCATAGTGGTTTGGCATGGGACACACTCACTACAAAGGCCTCTCCTGTCTGACCAGACAATGTTCGACCACTCTGGTCAATTATGGTCCCTGAGATCTAAAAAAGTTGTAGGGTTATAGGGAAGTTATAAGGAAAAGCACTGTCCTGAATTAGAATGCCAACTTGGTATGAACTAATCTTATTTGCCAAACCTGTTTTCTGTTTGTTTGTTTGCTTGTTTGTTGTACATCACAGCATGGGGTGACATGGCTAGGAAATGCAACCCTTGACTTTAAGTACACATCAGCATCTCACTAAGCAGCTGGAAAAGGTCTACAATTCTTCCTGAACTGAAGTTGCTCCTGTTGACCCCAAACTGCTAACTGTGCAGCAATGTATGTTACAGTTCAACAGTGAAGTCAGCGCTCCAGGCTGGATTTGATTAATTCTTTATTATTAGACTATTAACAAGACACTGAAGACTCTCCAGCTGGTTCAGAATGCTGCAGTATATATACTGACAGGAACTAAGAAAAGAGACCACATCTCCCCAGTATTAGCTTTTCAGCACTGGCTGCCTATAAAATTGAGGATAGAATTTAAAATTCCTCCCCTCACCTACAAGGCGCTAAATTATCAGGCACCATCATACCTTAAGGAGCTCATTGTGCCTTATCATCAAACCAGAGCTCTGTGATCCCAAAACACAGGGTGTGATTCCTTAAATCAATACAATTTAATTTGTATAGCGCCAAATCATAACAGGAGTTATCTCAAGGCGCTTTACAGGATGGAGCAGGTAGTGCTCCTCAGCATGTAAACAGTCAGGGGCTGTGTGGATGGACACACAGACACCCAACACATCCCCCATTAGCGACAGTGGTCAGGAGAAACCTCCCCTCAAGAATGGAAACCTCGGGAAGGCCAGGCTACAGGTGGGCGGTCAACTGCCCTGACCGCTCGGGTTGGGAGAGAGAGGGAATGAGAGAGAGGTAGAGAGGCAGAGAGAGACAGACACAGGTGTAGGGATGCACAGCAGTAGTAGGAGCAGGACCCAGATGTTCACAGGTCCATCATCACTGGTGGTG